>CAOJBK010831479.1:0-15298 GCA_948294925.1 Codiaeum variegatum | reverse complement strand
CGAACAGTGGTCAAGGGCATGAGGAGTGCCTGTGACTCAGTATGCAATAATAATTACAGTCCAGTGAGCAGGAAGTGGCTTATGGGCAGTCTTCACTAGCATGAGAAGTGCACATGACCACCTTGCTGCTCACTATTTCTCAAAGGCTTTCCAAGGAAAAAGTCACGGGCCATGAGGAGTTCCCGTGACCTCGATTTTCCAACACTATAAAAGCTAGAAAGTTGCAAAAATAGGGGGATTTTGGACAGTTTTCAAAGTTCATGGTTCCTAACCCTAGGAGAGCTAATTTCTGGAGAAAAACACATCAAGAGTCAAGATTTGAAAGATATTTCAATATCAAGAACAATGTTTCATCCAGATTCAACAAAGGTATTTATTGGGTATAGATCTTAAGAATCCACGTGGGTTTCTCAACTCTTTTTTTTCTCTTTTATTTTATGTTGTAATCTCATTGTAATTATGAACTAAACTCATTTAGTCAACCAAGATTAGATAAGTATTTGACATTTGTATGGATTAATGAACTATTTTGCTCAATGAACATTTAGGGTTTTCTTCAAGTATTGATTTTGATTTAAATTTTCTACACTTTTCATCTTTAATGCATGCTTGTTAATGATTAATGTTACCTATGCTTTACTAAAGATAGAAAGTTTAGGTTTTGAACACTTAAAATCATTTGGGTTTGCTATACTTGCTAGAGATAAATGTATATAGGACTAGGGTTTATGTTTATTTCACAAGTTCTAAATGCTTTTCTATATTGGTTGGTTTTGAGGAGAGATTCCCAACTTTTACTTAGGAATTAGGGGTTTGCTTGCTTGAGAAAGATTTGAACCTACTTGTTTATGACAACCCACTTGTTGTTTGCCTTGAATACTAATTGAGTTATTGTTTACTCATGCAAGTTAGTCAAATATGAGTCGAAGTTTAGGTAGACGTTTCTCTTATTGAATATCATCTATGTTTAATTTTTGTTAAATTGTCAAATTAGTCATTTTAAGTTTTAAGTTTAATTAAGTCTTAGTCATCAATCGAGAAAATTATTTGCAAGCAAAACAATAATCTAAGCGATTGAGCTAGTGCTTGAGAATTGAATCTCCACAATCCTTTAGGAGAACAATACCGACACTCACCGGTTTTCTACTTGATACGACCCCGTGCACTTACGAGTGTTGCGGTCAACAAGCATCAATTATTTTTGAGATATTAATGGGATCTTTAACAGCATCAATTATTTGATTTATTTTATTGTTATATTTTTTCATTTGATTAAACTCATGTTCACCCATTGGAACACTAAAATAAAATAAAGAAACAAGGTCATAGTAAGAAAATTTATTTTACTAATTTCAGAAGAGGAAAGATCCATATCAAATTTGTAGTTAAAAAAAATCAAGGGAACTAGTTACAGAAGACTAGGAGGATTCAGAGGTTTCAAACTCAATTGAATTTGGCTCAGTAAACTCTTCATATTTAGCTTCAATTTCAGAATCTAGCAGGACTAGACTCTTTTCAAGAGACCATTTGTTGGGCTTCGCAATAACAAGTTGAATCAAGGTGGAAGGGTAAGTATTATCCTCCTTCATCATAGAGTCCATCTTTCATGTAATATTCAAAATAGATTGATTGGCAACCTCAAGTAGTAGCACTTCATTAGAAAAGGCTTCTAAACTAGGAATGGTGGAAGCTTGGGACTATATTTAATATATATAGCATCAATTCTATCTTTGATGCGGGAAGCAATGGAAACAGAGGATTTGAAGTTTGGAAGGTATTGAATAATCACTCTATCTCAATACACCAGTAGGAGGATCTTGATAATCATGTCAACTTGCTCAATTTCAGTAGGTTTGTTTACCATTTGACAAGCCTTATTTCTTTCACTAATGATGAATGAGGAAAAAGTTTCCTTCTATACTTGTTTTGTGATTTTGAGGTCCCTTATAGTGATAATAACATCATCATTATACTAATACTATTTAACAAACTCATTACAAATTGACTCCTATGTCTTCTTTTAGGACTCATCCAATTTGAAGAACCAGTAGAGAGCAGCACCAATAAGTGATTGTTGGGAGCTAGGAGCTCGTTGTTCACTCCCAAGGGTCTAAAAGTATAATCATAAATCTTAAGGTGGGTTTTTAAACAAGTGGTCCCATCAAATTTTTCTATGCTCGATATTTAAATGTTGGAGGGAAACTTGCATTTGAGAATAGGCTGAGAGAGTACACATCTACAACATCATCCCTTTTCTTAATGGATTTTAGCATGTTTTCCATTTAATCATACTTCTCCATTATGGTTTTCAATAAAGGATGTTTAGAGGTCTTCTTTAGGGCAGGATCCTTTTGGGAGACTGTGACTACAAGATCAACTTGTGCAGTCACATAAGGTGGAATTATCTGGACATCATGCTCTTTTTCCTTATCCCTAGAAGTGGATGCCCAGTTTGTAGGAGTAGAAGATTGAGTAACATTAGAACCCATCATGATTTTAACTTCACCTAGAATGGTTTCCCTAAGTGAGTCCAACTTCTCATCTTACTTTCTCATTAAGTTAGCTAGTATGGCAGTAAGATAGGTGGGTTGAAAAGCTACATTGACTGCAGTGGTGTTGGGAGCATTCTCATTGTTTCACATGGTGACCATTGGGTAGGAAAAGAAAAGAGGGGTATCAATAACTTATTTACATAACCATGAAATAATTGGTTCAATGACATGGCTTTAGGGTAGTGTTTAGTTTTGTTTGGAAGGGTTTAACCTTTTCCAAGTTCATGATGGCATGATGCATGCATGAATGTATGCATGAGTGAAAAAGGTTCCATAATGAAAGGATAAAATTAGTATTAAGGTACATTGAACATAGGTTCAACTCTAATCATTACATAAGGCTTGGTGGTTTTTGAGGTTATTCAGAAACTAGAGGTACAATATACCAAACAATAAGTTAATTCAGGAGATTCTCGTGGGTCCAACAGTATGTGCAACACTCCTTACCTCTACTAGAAGGACTAGAGAGTTCGTTTTGAGGTAGATGATTTCATTATCGGTGAGGAAGTCCTCAGGAAGGATGCCATTCAATGTTACTTTCAATATTTGTTTTCCTAGAAATAGGGGTTCATTTCAGAATGATGCACGAAAACCTTATCTTAAAAGTTTAAACCAAAAGTAAATTTTCCAAAAAATATCACTCGTTTTAATTTTTCAAAAATTAGTACATGTCCCTAGTGGAGTCGCCAACTATGAGGCCCAGGCTCGAGCATATTTATGTGCGCCTTAAGAATGTTTCACTTGAGGAACTCACCCTCCTTAGGAGGATTGCACACTTAGTGATCGGGTGCATGCATGGTTCTCACACAAGAAGACCTATTAGGTTAGTTTTAGTGTAAGCGCAAGGTGTGATTGTGAGTTGCCAACTTTATCTTTTTAAAAACAAGCATTTTTAAGGGTGATTAAGAAATTAATTTATTTAACCCTATAAAATGTTAATTTTAAGTCAATGGAAAACTTTTTTCTTTTTACCTACGAACCCAAGTTGGATTCGGAGGTCGTGAGTTTTGATTTAAACCATTAAGAAAAAATGTGAATTTTTCTATTTTTTGGCTAAAATAATTCAGTTTCAATTTAAAATTCAGCTTCATGTATACATGGCATTGTAGTATGATGTATGTGTAATTATAACAAAAATAGTATGATGCATGGCAAAATATTCATCAAATAAAGGCAATGAAAATAAAGAAAACAACATAATAAAGGAAATAAGTAATCGAGGGTCCCTCCTTTAGCCAAAACGGTACAAGGGAGAGCACACATCCCCAGAAATAGTAATAAATGCAAAAAAAATGGAAAAGTAAAAAAATAAATAGAAACAACAATGTACACTGAGGGGATCCCTCTTCTAGCCATGAGGCATAAGAATGGTACACCTTCCCCTTGGATCAGAATTAAACATAACAATAATAGCAAATAAGCATACCAAAATAATAAAGCAAAAATAACAATAATGAAAACAATAAAACATAAACGAATAAGAAAAGACTATTTTAATTAAAAGAAAAGGAAATAAAAAATAGATTAGGGGTTAAAGCCTTCATGACAAGGCTTGCAAGCGTATCCATTTCAATAGGAATGAAACCCTATGTTTTTTTCCCTTCTTGAGAAGGGTTCGGGTTGTTTGATAAAATTAGGGATTTCTGTTTAGAAGCTAATTGATTTTAATGAAAAATAATTAACCAATTAGACCTTAGGTTAATTCATATTTGATTTTAAGAAAAATGAATTTTAATGATTAAAATCAAGTTTAGTTTTTTGGATTCATAAAGAAAAGTAAAATGAGAAATGATGAAGTTCAAGAATTTATCTTTGGCTTGCGGCATACTGGAACTAGTGGTTCTGCTGGTTTGACTAGACTGGAACAAGTCTCCGTATTATTTTAGGTGTAATTTTAGTGGAAATAGTAGCAGATGTTCGACGTGTTAGAAAGTTCGAAAAGTTTTTGGGAACTGTACCCAAGGGTCATATTTATAAAGAAAAATGGATCTGAAAAGTCAGAATTTTAGAGCACGAGCGAAGCCCTTTGCACACGAGTGGAGAAATTCACTATTCTTAGTCCGTTTTGAGTCTGAAATGGATTCCGTTTAAGTTTATGACTTCGTACTGATGGGTCCGATTTAATGGTGTAAAATTGAGAGTTCGCAATTTTATGCTATGTAGTTCATGGTAAGAGAATTGCAACTCGGATCTTATATATTCACAGTAGTATCAGATTGAATTGAAACTGCTAAGTTTTGGAAGTTTGAAAGTTTGGAAATTGAATTGAATGTGGGAAAATAAACATATTCGGTTTTTATTAGTCAATTACAGCTAGAATTTGGATGTTCTAAAAATCTTTTTCCCTTCCAATTTTAATTCTTTATGACATGGCATCATAAAATGAGAGGGTTTGTGTTATGGAGCTCTACAATGCCACTGAACTTTTATATTTGACAGTGGCAGTAAAATTGAATGAATGAATTTAGTTATAATACAAAAATATTTAGAAAAACTCTTTATTTTACTAGACATTTAATATTAAGAATAAGTTATTAACAGCCTATTTATTAGTGTATAATTTCTTATTCTTTTTTTTTTTTATGCTAAGTAGGTAAATTTTCTTTATATTAAAAAACACAATTATAAGTCATTTACATATTTTATTATTTTTATTTTATAATCAAATTATCAAAAATTTCAATATAATTTATTATATTATCATCTTGTTGACTATAATAATTTTTGCTTATAATATGATATTAATATTGAATATTAAATACTAAAATTTTCAAACACTATAATTATATTACCATCTTGTTTACTATATTAATTTTTTCTTATAATTGAGCTTAATATTGAATAACATTATTATATAATAAAGTTTTCTTTTATTTTTATGCTATTAAATATTAAAATTTTCAAAACAATAGTTATAATATATAATATCGAATTCTAATATTTTAAAATTAGTATGATATTAGTATTTATAGAGTAATATTTTAGAATTACTGTGTTATTTAAATTAGGATCACGTTAAATTTTAAATTAAGAGATTTTTAAAATGATTTTAATTATTAATTTATTATTTAATTAATAAATTATTAAAAGCTTATATTAACTTTAAGTAAATTAAGAAAGAGAATTGAAATAATTGTGTTTGTTCCTTCTCTTCTATACCTTTTTTTTGTCAAAAAAAAAAAACCAAAGCACCTTATTGCCAAACTTCAATAAGAAATACAACAAACCTAGCCTACTTAAAAGACTGCCATCTCTGATACAACTCAACAAAAGTATCAAAGTTACAACACTTTGTATACATCTTTTGAAAAACAGCACTCCTCACTTTACACTTAATAAAGCTCACAAAATAAAAAAAAAACCTTCAAATACCAACCCATTCCTTGCCTGCCAAGTATAGTAAACAATTGCAGTAAACAACCATCTGTTAACTTGGCTAAGAATAGACTTATCAGATTCTTTTCTGCTAAAGTAACTAACCTCTCTTCTCTAGTGGAATGATGTCCTCTTCAACGAACTTGCAGCCAGGGCCTGTTCCCAGATAGGGAGAATTTTAGATCAACAAAAGAATAATTGATCTACTTTTTCAGAATAAATATCACAGAATTCACAAGCTTCATTAGAAACAACACCACATTTTACCAGCTTTGCCTTGACTAGTAGACCATTCCTAAGAGCTAGGCAAACCATAAAACTAAACCTAGGGACATGATTATATCCCCAAACCAACTTCCACCAAGCAACAGGGTTACACTTCTCCTAGAAATGATTATAAGCAGAACTAATTGTACACATACCATCAACAGTTAAAGACCAAGTAACATTGTCTCTGACCACTGGATCTAGAGTATAGAACTTTGAAATATATTTCTATGCCTGCACAGTTTCAACGCAGTCTGGATCTGGAAGAACCCACTTATTATTCCTCCATAAAGAAGAAATGGTTGCATTCAATGGGATATCAGTATCAATAGTATTGGGAGTGGGGAACTTTTCAGTTATTAAGGATTCTTTTAACTAAGGATCCAACCAGAAAAGTAAATTCCCCTGCCCCATCTTATAGTGAAAATAATTTTTAACCTCAGGTCTCAACTTCAAAGAGACCTTCAATTCCAATTACAAGCCCTAGAAGCTTTAACACACTAAAAACTGTTATTTTATAACTTATTATGCCTCATCCACTTAGCCCAATCACACCCAGACAAGAGGGTCCAAATATACTTAGTAATAACATCTTTATTCCAGCATAGAACCTCCTTAACCACTAGACCACCCTTCTTTTTTCCTTTAAGAGACCTCACGCCAAGCCACTAAATAACTATGCTTAAATTCTGCAGAACCTTTCCAAAGAAAGTTTCTACACAAGCTCTCTAATTTAGTTATAACACTACTGGGGAGCATAAAAGCCTGACTCCAAAAACTTTTAATACTCAACAAAACTGAATTAATTAATTATAATCTACCAGCATATGAAAGCCATTTATTCACCCAACTCTAGATTCTCTTTATTATACTATCAATCAAAAGAGCACCGTCAGCTTTTGTGAGTTTTCCTCTATATAGAGGTAAACCAAAATATTTGAGTGGGATAGAACCCTTAGAGAAACCCAAAAAACCTAAACAAGCACTCTTATCTACACTAATAACTCCACTAAAATATACCTTGCTCTTCTGTGGATTAATTTGGAGACTAATCACTTCTCTAAAATGAGAAAGGATTGGTTGAAGCTTAGAAATGGTGGGAATATTAGTTTTGCAGAATAAAAACAAGTCATTTGCAAAGCTAATATGATTAAGTTGCAAAGCTTTACAACCAAAGTGATACAAAAAAAAAAAGGCAGTAGGCAAAACCTTCAAACATCTAGAAAGGTACTTCATGACTGACAAATAATAAAGGGGGCAAAGGATCCCCTTGTTTAACACCTCTAGCCCCATTAAAACTACCTTCTACCGAACCATTAATTAAAATGGAGTAAATCGGACTCTTAACACACTTCATTATCCAGCTAATGAAATGAGCAGGGAAGGCTAATCCAATCATTACCTCCTCAATAGCATTTAGTGAATAGAATCAAATGCTTCTTTAAATCCACATTTAAAGCACAATCTTTCTTCCCCTTATCACTCATATAAGAACAAACTAGTTCATGAGCTAAAAGTATATTGTCCATAATCTTGCTAGAAGGAACAAATGCACATTGAGCCTCACTTATGATATAAGGTAAGACATGTTTAACCCTATTGGCCAAAACCTTTATAATGCATTTATAAAGCACATTACAGTAGGTAATAGGCCTAAAATCATTAGGACCTTCAGGATTAGACACTTTAGGAATGAGAGTGAGAAGTGTATCATTTAACTCATTAGGTATGTTCCCTAGATAAAAGAATTCCTTGACTGCACATACTATATCCTCAACTATAATTGGCCAAGCCTTCTTAAAAAAGAGGCTGTTGAATCCATCAGGGCTAGGAGCCCTATCTACCCCAATAGAAAAAAAAGTCATCTTAAACTCCTCAATAGAAATGAATTCCATTAAAGTAGCAGCCTATATATCAGTCATCAGAGGACCAGACTTACAAATCTCATACTCCACATGCTCTCATTTAGCCATATCAATCCCCAAATGATCTTAAAAGAAATCCATAAAACATCTATTAACCCTATCTGCATCACTAATCCAACCATCATCAACTTTAATACTTGTAGTTTTATGAAGGGCATGTTTCTGCCTAAGAGTTTGATGAAAATAATTGGTGTTATTGTCACTAAATTCAATCCAAGATGAAGGAAGGTTTACGAGTCATGTAGTGGAAGCAAGGTGTGAAATGCATGAACTTTGGGAAAGGTTTCGACATTTCAATTTTTAAAACATTTTCAAAAAACTTATTTTGTTAAAACTCTTTTAACATAAGTAGGTTAGACAATTTCAAAATCATTGAAACATTTCCCTAACCTAGGATTGAGTTCTTAAACATTTTTTCAAAACTCTTTTAACAAAAGATTTGGAAATTTTCAAACTCTTTGAAAATTAATTCTGTGTTAAAACTCTATTCACATAGAGGGTTTAGTCATTTATCAAACTCTTTGATAAATTTCCAAACCTAGGTTTAGACCTATTACTTCAACTAAGGATATAATTACCAATTTATGTGCAAAACACAAATTAAATAAAAAAGGTTAGAAGCATCAAATACCTCTCTCCCTATTTTGCTAAGCTCCCCAAGTGTGAAGCCTCTAGCTTGAGACACACTTAGTTTTTCCCAAAATCTTGTTCTCTAATTCTCTTCAAAAAGCTTGAATCATCTCTCTTTGGTTACATAAATTTTTTATCCTTGCTCCTTTACTTGAGAACTTGAGACTTGTAGATTGGTATTAGACTTGTAAGCTTCTCCACACTCCTTTCTCAAAGGGTAATAAAATAAGAGTTTGTTCTTGAAGAACTATTCTTCAAAACAAACTTTCTCCCTCTATTTAGTCCAAATTTTAAGCTTTCTCTCTCTAATTCTTAGAGAGTTTCTATCTCTAACCTAAGAAATAAGATGATGAATAGTTCTGCCATCTCTTCAATCTATTGAGTGTGTTAGGGAAAAAGATGACACCGACCATATTATATACCCGTAGCTTTTCTTTCCTTATCCTTAAATTAAGGAGAAGAATGAGGAAAAGCATGGTCAACTTTACCAATTGACTTTTGACTAGTCAACAAGTCAATTAGTTCAAACATATAATTAGTAGGTATCATCTTTAAACCTTAATTAACCATATCTAATGTGGATTAAACTAACATCTCATGCCAAGCTTAATTATTTTTTTGTTTGTCCAAAACCATTTCAATTAGTCATGCTCATTTGTATCTCATACAAACTATGACATAATTGAAATTAATCCCTTAATGAATTAAACTTCAAGACATGCTAAGGTCTTTATAAATTTAATTGCAAGTTAAATTCTATCATCATTAATAATTAATTAAATTCTTTAATTAATCATTAATATGATTTATCCAAGCTAATGGGAATTGCTATATGTTGTGTGACTTACTAGGTTAATGTTCTAATTAGCAATGAGATAAAGAAAACTCTTTTCCTCCCACTAAATGTGAAAACCTTTTATCACACTTATTCCCATAAGTCATGACTAATGCCTAACATTGCAAATCATGACTACCTAATTAGAAATGAATGTTTGTGATCATATCTTTGACACTGTATAGACCTCTCGATCATAATTGTTGTGCACTCAAATTCCTTCATTAGTAATTCTTGACCTTAACTAGGGTCATAGAATAGTCAAACCATAAATGCCAAATCATATTACCTCCATCCGGTTTGAGTTCTTAATAAACTTGGTTCCTACTAGAAACTCTTTCAAGTGAACCTTATCCACCCTAGCCAAGGATTTTCATATCAAGAACAACTAGAAGTTATAGGATTCCTTCCTTGGTTACCTAAGTTAATAAATCCTTTCTTAGTTGAACACTTATCCCAACATATCACTGATTATGGACACCAATGCCATATACCAATACATGACTAGCATTGATATGTAAGTAGTAACAAACCATAGCCACCAATATGCCATATAACATGTCTCCTTCGAATCTAAGGATTATATGCACAATCATAATCCAGATGATGAGATATTGACTAGTTGGTAACGACCCATGTATCCATCATCTAACATCATTGTTTAACTTACTCATCGAATGAGTATGCTCATATATTGTCATGACATCACAAATCTGTAGAATAAGACTCACTACCTCCATACCAATAAGTATCTTATACTTATCATGGATGACAACAGAGGCGATGGTCTTCCAAATTAATTTTGGCCCTATCAATAATCCTTTGACCATGAACAAACTTTAAAGTATCTGATAAAGGGCAATCTATCACTCATATTCTCAATCTCTTTGAGAATAAATTTCCTTGCAAAATACTTAGTGGACATATATACGTTCGATACAAGGAATATATTCATTTAAAGAACATATTTACTAAAGGCAACTAGGTTTTTCATTTACATTCACATGATGAGTATAAGTTGTATGGCATACACTATTAATAATCTCCCAGTTGCACTAGAGCTAATCTAGGGTCAATCGATTCAGTATCTAAGACTCATCCTTTGAAGATGGAAGTCTAACTATTGGTTGACTCATAGCTTTAGTCAATGGATCTACTGTGTTACCAGCTGACTTTTTTTATGCCTTATATGTCCCAATGACCTTGTCCGAATACATGCTTTTGCCTTTCTTTATTTTTGGATTTCTAGTGAGACCTAGGTTCTGTTGCCTAAGAAATGGCTCCATTCCTTCTCTAGTAGAGAGAAATCAGTGATTGAATGGAACGAACCACACTTAGTTCTATTATAGACTTTAAATCCAAACACCTTTCATTTGCAGCAGCTTATGTAGCAAAATACTCAGAATCTATAACAGAGTTTTAGGTAATTTATTGCTTGGAACTTTTCTAGCAAACTACTCCTCTATCATAGATAAGTATAAATCTAGAAAAAAAACTCTTTATGATCCACTTCTGTGAATCCATTAATCCTCAAATTATTTTCTCTATTTAGTCAAAACTAAATCCACAGTGCTTTTTCAAGTACTAAAGGATAATTTTGACCATAACCCAATGATCTCATCCTGGATTGGATATATGTATGTTAGTCACACTAACAGTACATGTATCCTTTCTTAGAAACCAGCATGTTGAACACTACAACACCCTTCAAAGTGCTAACTTTAGGAGAGATACCTATTATTCTTTTTAATCTATCACCTGGATTTGAATTCCAAAAATATAGGTGATTTCACCTAAGTCACATGGAGAAAATTTATTATAAACAATCTTTCACATTTAATGAGCATGCCAACATTTTATCAATTAATAAATGCCATCCATATTTAGTACATGTAAAGTGAGTTCCCATTAATTCTGTTGCACAGTAAAGTGAACTCCCACTAACACTGTTGCACAGTAAAATGAGTTACCACTAACATTATTACACAATAAAGTGAGTTATCACTAACACTATTTCATAGTAATATGAACTCCTGCTAAGCTTCTTATACATTTAGATTCATTTATGTTCTTAATGAAATCAAACTATTTGATTACCTCATTGATAACTAGCAGATTGTACATTATTTTCTCTCATGTTCTTAATGATTTTACTTGTTAAATTGAATTTAATTTGTTTTTTCTAGTTTTTTTAGCCATTTCTAAGTAATTAATTTGAATTTCGGAGCTCGAAGGAACTACTTCAAGGTTTGGGCTCAAAAGACGAAGAAAATGCACTAAAACAAAGCAAAAAATCAAGTCCTGGGGCTGCCCATGGTCTGGCTCATGGCTTGTGAGCCAGGCCATGATAAATTCTGAAAAAATGGAGAAATAATAGCTTCCCACGGTCCCTACCATGGCCCGCGGGAGCTCACTATCCAATCTACGAAATTCTGGGTGGTTTGACCCTGTCCTAGTATTTTGAGCATAACTTGAGTTATAAAACTCTAATTAAGGTGATTCAAGTACTTTTGGAAAGATAAGATAAATATATACAACTTTTAAGAAGACCACAAAGTCTAATTATTTCATTTATATATCTAAAATTTTCTTGAAAATCAAACATCAAATTTTAGGTAACAGTCTAACTTATGCTGACTTGGCAAAAATTGGCCAGTCCATGCTTGCACCTATCTAATCCTTAATAAGCCTTAAATAACTATAAAAGTAAATCATTTATATCAAAGGCTCTCTATGTCTTGGAGTTTCTCTCCCTTGGAGGCTTTGTCTTAGAGACTCTCTCTCTATGGGAGGCTCTCTCTTGGGGGATCTTGTTTTGTTTTGGATTTATAGGTAAGGGTTCACTCATAGCCACCAAGAACTAAGATTTTGTAGATCAAGGATTAATTATAGGTGGAAAAACACAATTGGAGTTAAGATTAAATAAGATTATCATTGGAATTCAAGGATTAAGCTAGAGTTGATCATGAGTTCTTTGGTTTATTTTCTTTCTCTTTTGATTTTTTCTTTTTCCTTTGCTATTATGAACTAAACTTGTCTAGTCTACCTAGATTATTTGAGTATTTAATTTTTTGTATGGATTGATTGACTATTTCACCCAATAAATTTCTAGGGTTTATTCAAGTATTGATTTTGATTTATATTGTGCACTTTTTCATCTTCAATTGCATGCTTGCAGATGAGTGATGTTGCCTATTCTTTACTAGAGATAGAAAGTTTAGGTTTTGAATACTCAAAATCAATTAGTTTTGCTATGCTTACTTGAGATGGAAGTATAGACACCTAGGATTTATATTCTATTTCACTTATTTTTAATGTGGTTCCTACTTGATTGGTTGTGAGAAGAGATTCCTAACCTTTACTTAGGAATTAGGGTTTGTCAACTTGAGAAAGATTCAAACTTACCTTTTGTGTGAAAATCCACTTGTTAATTCCCTTGAATTTTCATTGAGCTATTGGTTGTCTATGCAATATATTCAAATATGAGTCGAAGTCTAGGTAGATTCACTATTTCATATTTGTTTAATCCATAGTCTTGCAAGTTCTTGAAGTTATCCCTTAGGTTTAGTTAGGAATTGGGATTTTAATTTTCCATGCTTAATCTGTGATTAATTATGAACTGGACAATGGTTTAAGTTTGAGTTGGTACTTGTGTCAGTGTCTCTATCGATCGACCTCGTTACTGCTATAAAACCCAACGATAGGTGCACTTACCTAGAGCCAGGGTAGAATTAGTTAACAAGTATTATAAATTTTAAAACCCTTGGTGTCATTTTTAGCCCCATCACTCATCAAAACAATGAATCTAGTTCCTCAAAATTTGCTTAAGACCGTGAATGTATCTCTTAGGCTTGAACACTTTAGAACTTTCTTCAGGTTCTAAACCTTTAGATAATTCCAAGAAAATGTTTTCTCAATTTTTCCATCAAGAAAAGCAATATTGACATCCGAATGTCAAATCTCATTATCATAGTGTGTTGTAATAGCCAATAAAATTATGATGGATCTAAGTATAGCTTTGGAAAGTAGGTTACCTGATGGTAACCCTATTTCTCATAGTAAAAAATTTTTACTATAAGCTTTTTCTTTAAACAATATAACATTTTTGTATGTGCCAATCTTTCACTTACAATTCCTGTTATCATATGGGTATCACCCCTTAGGTGAATTTACAAGTTCATAGACTTGGTTCGCATAGACAGTTGTCACGTTTTTTACTATGACAATCTCTCACTTGAAATTCCTTTTTGCCTATAGGAATCACACCTTAGGTGGATTTACAAGTTCATAGACTTGGTTCGCATACACGAAATTCATTTAAATTTCATAGATTTTACCATTTTGAAGAATCTATATCTTATATAGTTTCCTCAATCCTAGTAGGATAAAATCTTGATCAACTTCCTCAAGAATCAACAACTCTTGTACATTCACATGAAGAAACTTGCATCTCTCCACAAGGTGAGATACACTACTAACCCTTTGAGGTTTTGAGTGGATACATTATTAATTGAAATTTATTCACAAGGTTGATCAATTTAGTTTGACCATTTTGTTTGATCTCTTTGGATGACAGCTCATCCTATATTATCTTACTAATGAAGGGCGAATACGGAGTCCTGCAGTGGAAGCCAGAAAGGCTGTCCATAATTGGACAGCAATTTTATATGAATAGTAACTCTATTTTTTTATAAAACATTTGCCATGCCAAAACATTTTTGACATGGTTTGGTTTAGATATTCATTAAATTCTTTAACAAATAAGTAAACCCAAAATGGACCCATATTTAACATCAAGGATCTATCCAATTATTATGCAAAACATAATAGAAATGTAAAAGGGTTAGAACATATAAAATACCTCAACTCTCTCCTTCATTTAACCTCCTTAAGTGCAAATCCTCTAGTTCGACTCACACCGAAGCCATCCCTTGGCTTGTGTCTCCTTTCCTCTTTGAAGAAACTTGAACCCTCTCTTGGTGGCCCAATTTGTTGGTTCTTTCTTGAGAATATGGGACCTTAAGGATTTGTTTGGACTTTGATGAACACACACACACACTCCTTTTCAAAGGATATAGAAGAAGAGATTATGGATGAAGAACTCTTCTTAAAAAATAAACTCTTTCTCTCAAAGATAGTGTGTTGATTTGAACTTTCTCTCTCTAACTCTTAGAGAGCTTCTCTCTCTAACTAAAATGAAGAAGATGATGAATAGTAGTGAGTTCAAATCTTATCTTAAAAAAAGATAACAGCTACACCTATAAATAGGTCCATACTTCATCCATTTAATGTCACCTAACCAAAGTGATAATTAGTGGTGAAGATGGTTACATGTGCTAGTGTGGCCATCACATGCCATATACCAATACTTGATTAGCAACGGTATGTAAGCAGTAACAAACCATAACCACCAATATGTTACCAATATGTTAGATAACATTTCCCCTCAAGTCAAAGGATTATATGCACAATTATAATCTAGATGATCAGACATTGACTGGTGAATAAAACTCATGTGTCTATCATCTAACATCACTGTTTGACTTACTCATCTCATGAGTGTCCACGTGTTATCACGACATCACATGTCTGTAGTGTGAGACTCACTACCTCCATACCAACAAGTATCTCATACTTGTCATGGATGACAACAGAGGTGACGGTCTTTCCGGATCATTGACGTTCCTACCAATAATCCTACGACCGTGAACTTA
>CAOJBK010831453.1:0-16494 GCA_948294925.1 Codiaeum variegatum | reverse complement strand
AGTCAATATTGCATTATATAGATCATGATAATGCATATAATCCTTAGACTTGAGTTGACATGTTACCTGGAAAATTGGTGGTTGTGCTTTGTTACTGCTTATATACCAATGCTAGTCATGTATTGGTATATGGCATGTGATAGCCATAATCAGTGGTATGTTGGGATAAGTGTATAACTAAGAAATAATTCATTAACTTGGGTAACCAATGAAGGAATCCTATGACTTCTGGTTATTCTTGATATGTAAATCTCTTATCATAATGGATAAGGTTCACTAGAAAGAGTTTCTAGTTGGAACTGATTTATCGAGAACTCACACTAGATAGAAGTCATTTAATCCAGCACATAGGGTTTGACTTCTTCCATGACCCTAGATGAGATCAAGAATCCGTAATGAAGGGATTCGAGTGAATGGTAATTATAATCGAGAGGTTCTTGCTTATGTCAAGGATATGATCATCGACATTCATTTCTAATTGGGTAGTCATGATATGTTATGCTATACGTCACTCACGACTTATGGGAATAAGTGTGAAATTAGGTTAACACACTTGGTGGGAAGAAAAGAGTTTTCTTTATCCTATTTCTAATTAGAACATGAATCTAATAAGTCACATGCCAAATGGTAATTCCCATTAGCTTGTATGTATCATATTAGTGATTAATTAAAGGGTTTAATTAATTATTAATGATGAAAGAATTAAACATATAATTAAATTTATATGACCCTAGCATGTCTGGATGTTTAATTAACAAAAGGAAATTTCAATTATGTCTTAGTTTGAATGAGATACAAATGGGTACTAATGAATAAAATAATTAAGCTTAACATGAGATGTTAGCTTAATCCATATATGATGTGGTTAATTAAGGTTTAAAGATGATTACTAATACTTATGGTCTTAATCTAATTGATTAATTGACTAACCATAGTCAATAAGTCAACTAAACATACTTCCTCTTTTTCCTCCTTAATTTAAGGAAAAGGAACAAAATAATAATAGTAAGTGCACTCATAAAAAAAAAGTGTAAATATAAAAATTGGGATTTTGAAAATTATAACATATTCTGCTGGTTTTTTATTGCATAAAGCGATATCTAAATAGAAACCATGAATAGTACCAGTAGCCAGCTAAACAGTTCCGCGACTAGTTGAGTAACCAAGGGTTGGCACCACAAAGCATTTACTTTCCCGTCAAAAGACTAATGACAGGTTTGGCTAAGTCGGGTCCTATAAAAATTTTGAAAATATCATGAGTAATTGTACAAAAGTATCAAAAGAATAATTTCGATTCCCCGGAAGATCGATCGAGTAGTTTGAAGAATGTTTAGGTTGAATGATTTAATTCTAGCTATGTTTTTGGATCAGATGTTCAAAATTGTGATTGAATTACCTTGGAGCTAAGTTATGGGAATGAAACCTTCATGGACTCCTAACTTGATTATAATGTTCTTAGTTTAGTCATAAAACCAAAGCCATGTGTGAAAATTGGATGTTTATTGCAAGTGAATTTTACCCTTTTTATTTTTCTCGATTCCTAAGTTTTTTATGATTGCGAGTGAAGAATGTGTGTGGTTGTGTTTAGGTTTGATTGAGGATAAACAAATGTTTAGTGTGGGGGAATTTGATAATAGCCAAATATACCTAATTTATACTTCGTTTCTTGGCCATTATTTGTATCCAATTGCATTTAATTTGTTTGTTTTAGTGTGTTTTCAACTTTTCTAGTTTTAGGTACTAATTCGAAGCCAAGTGATGGAATATATCAGAATGGGCTTACAAAAGGAGCATAAAAGAGTTAAAATTAAGCAAATAAAAGATCAGTGGTATGGCTCACGGGCTTGACCAATGCCTGTTAGTGAGATTATAGCTAATGGAACAAGATGAAAAAAATAGGGAAATTAGGTAGGAGGCTCAATGGTAGTCACGAGTATGGCTCATGGGCGTGACCAATACCCATGAGCATAGGATGAGCTACTATTTCTTAAAGCTTCAAGCTGGAATTTATATAGAAGTCACCCATGCAATCACAGGTATAGGTCACGACCATGATCAATGGTCATGACCCAGTAGGCAGTCACTATTTTCAGCCACAATTCAGGCATTTCTCATGAGTATAAGTCACGGCCATGACCCTGATTTCTCCAGCTGTATAAATGCCATATTAATTATAGAAAATCAGAATCTAAGATTGTTCAACCTCTTGAGTTTAAAAAGGAAACCCTAGCATAGCTAAATAGGAAGAAAAAGAATACCAAAGAGTAATAAATTAATCAAGAGCAACATATCAAAGTGAAGATGAAGCAAGATTTATCAAGAATTTTACAGGATTTTGAGTATTGAGCTAAGAATTCCTTATGGGTTTCTTAGTTCTTTCTTCTTCTCCTTTAATTTTCTACTGTAACTTTGATATCATAAACTAATTCTTTTGGTTTACTTAGATTAGATGAGTATTAGATAGTTTGTATGGATTAATTGACTTTATTACTAAATGGATTTTTGAAATTTTCTTCAAGTAATGATTTTAATTTATATTAACTGCAGTTTTCATCTACTATTGCATGCTTGTTGATGATTATGGTTGCCTAATCTTTGCTAGAGATAGAAATTTTAGGTATTGACCACATGAAATTGTTTGGGTTTGCTATGATTGCTAGAGATAAATTCATAGACACCTAGGGTTAAGTTTGTTTTGTATGAATCATAATGCTTTTCCTAATTGATTGGTTGTGAAAAGAGATTCCCTTCCTTTACTTAGGAATTAGAGGTTTAATTACTTGAGAAAAAATTGAATCTAATTTTAAATAGGAATAAATCCACTTGAAGAATAATTCCAATTGCCATTGAGTTGTTAATTGGCCATACAATTTAGTCTAATATGAATTGAAGTCTAAGTAAACATTTTTCGATCTTAATTTTCATCTTTGCGTTTGTTTTTCTTATTTAATTATTCAATTTAGTTTAGTTAATGTTTAAATTAAAACATAGAATAATTTCATTATTTGTGAGCTAAATAATAGTGGAGGAAAGTGAGTTAGTGATTAACTGATAAAACATACACGAGTCCTTTAGGAGAACGATATTGAGATTCACCTTTTTTTATTACTTGATACGATCTCATACACTTACAGGTGTGAAGTAAAGTTTTTCTCCATTAGTTATATATAGTGATAAGTGTCATCTAGTCCCCATATTGATTTTATGAAGGTATTATAATTTGATATATTGTGTAATGGATATAGCAGGCCGTTTGTTCTTAGTTCTAATTTTGCTAATGTTATAATGTATTAAGTGGTTTTTTTTATCAATTTAGGATTTTTTTTCTCAAATTGCTTGCTTTTTACTGCCAAGTAAAATTAATTTTTTTATATAAAAAAAATTATCTCAAGGCATATAATTTGTTAAAATTTTCCAAGAACAAAATAAGGCGAAGAAATTATTTAATTTTCTTTTTTCTCTTCTCTATATTTATATATTAGACATGTTTATTTGCCCAACTTGGGTTTAAAAAATGGACAATTTTCTATTACCTCAGTTATTCTTTGTTCACTTTACAGATTTGTATTGTACACATACATTAGTGCAATGAGATCATTAGAGAATATCAAAAGAGGATGAAAAATTTTAACTATTGTATAATATAAAAATTTTTGTATGTTTTGCATTGTAATTTGAATATTATGACACTTTTAACTATTATAACATATTCTTAATTTTATAATATAATCAATTTATTTTTAAAATGTATTACAATTGAGTTATATTAATGTTGTTTTTATTTAAAAAAATGTTGGATTTAAATAAAAAAATTATTATTTTAGGTAATTAAAATGTGTTGCCAATGAACTAATAAATTAAAAAGTGTTGTATTAAATAATTAAAAAATGTTGCAAATGATAAAAAAATGTTGTATTTAGTAATTGAAAAATGTTGCAAATGGGTCAAAAATGTGTTGCATATGTATTGTATTTAAAAGTGTTGTATTTGCTTTTTAAATGTGCTGCTTTAATTTTTTTTTCAAAAGTGTTGCAATAACTCTAAAATTTCCAACATTTTTTAGGCATTGGCTTAGATCAGAAAAATGTTTCCGTTGACCTTAAAGGCAACTGTGAATTTCCCAATGCTTTTTTGTTTTTTCCAAAGTGTTGCCTTAGGGGTCTATTGTAACACTTTAAGACTTAGTACTAAATTTTTTGGCCTATTGCCTTAGGCCATTTATGGTGTAGTGTCTTGTTCGAACATGTAGATTCAATAAATGTATTTTTAGGGATGTTATGCATGCATGTGTTTATAGGCTCTTTAACTTCATCTTTTATTTTGTTTATTTTTTTTTCCGATTGAATGAGATTAGATTCATCAGTTGGAATATCAAAAGAAAATAAAGAGACAGGATCATAATAAGAAAACTTGGCTATTTTATAGATAACAATAGGGGAAAGGTCCTTAGTTACATCATATTTAAAGTTAAAAAAGATCCTTAGTTACATCATATTTAAAGTTAAAACCTGGTGGACAAGTTACATCATCAGACTCAGAATTAGAAGACTTAAACATAGATTTAGTTTCAAATTCTCATATTCAGATTCAGTAATTTCTGATGGGGAGAGGCTTGCTTAATAGGATCGGTTGTTGAGCTTTCCTAAGATAGGCTTGATCAAAGTTGAGAGGTCAGCATTTTCCTCCTTGTCAAATAGGATAGTTATTTCACCAAAGATGTTAGATTCCATGTTATCCTCAAAGTCCTCAATTAGAAAATATATAGGCTAGTCATCTTTAGAGGTCAGTTTCACATCAAAGAAAACTTTAAAGCCAGGGATCCTAATACCAATTATAGGGAAAATCCATAGTTTGGGAAAATTACATTAAGGAACTATCTCTCCCTCTTCCACAAAGTATCCATTTAGAGTCTTGAAGTAGGGCCTCATAGGATAGTCAACTCCTCATTTTTTCTTGGTTATGACAGACCATTCTCTTACCTTATCTTTCGCTTCTTCAATTTCATCATCAGGTAGGTGGTAACCCAAGCCAAAAGGCAGAATGAAGGATGGGTACTCA
Source organism: Codiaeum variegatum (assembly GCA_948294925.1). NCBI lineage: Eukaryota > Viridiplantae > Streptophyta > Magnoliopsida > Malpighiales > Euphorbiaceae > Codiaeum > Codiaeum variegatum. The sequence goes on along the minus strand of CAOJBK010831453.1, from coordinate 11,436 downwards.
TTAAAGGACATCATGCATTGTTGATTCTTTCCAAGGCCCATACCAGGAAAATAAGCCATATGTTTCATAATGTTGCCAATCATTGGGTTGCAGTAAGGGTCAAAGTCTAGAGGGATTGCTTTTTTCATATTCTCCACAGTCTCAATAAATTAGACAAATGAGAAGTTAGATAAAGGATATGCTGGTAGCTCAGGTTGGATTTCCAGAATGGGAACTGTGTTTGAGACTTCAGATTTTTCAGACATATTTGCTTTGATTGTTACTATTCCATTCTTAAGTGGGAACTTGACCCTTTAGTGTAGAGTAGAAGGCATTGCCTTAGCTTGGTGGATCTAAGGTCTTCCTAAAAGTTGGTTGAAACATAAAGGAACATCCATGGCTTGGAAAGGCACTTATAAGTTTGTTTGACCTATGGTGACAATCACAGTTGCCACCCTAAAAACTTTTCTTTTGGAATTTTTATAAGCCCTCACTATCTGGTCAGATGGAGTAAAATCAGCAGCACCTTGACCCAGGCAACTTTTGACCTTAACTGGGAGACATTAAGGGTAGAACCATTATCGACCAGAGCCATTTGAACAATCTTTTCTCTTGTAATGACCGTGATGTTGAGAGCATCATTGTGGGGACCCAGGAAAAAATCATTATCAGTGAAGCAAATGGATGTCCCCTTTATGTAACGTGTGATGGAGGCAGCTAGAATGTCTGGAGATATGTAAATTTGTGCTTGATATTGTCTCAATGCCTTATAAAGAGCTTGAAAATGAGGATAGGATGACATTAGCAGGCTTCAGATTGAGATGTTTGCTTAAGTCTTCTTCAATTTCTTTAGTACGGGGTCCTTTCAAGGTTTAGTAGTTCCCTTAGATTGAGCCACTGATTAGCTAGCAGGTCATGGAGGAGTAAAAAGTGTTTTTGTAATTCTTCTGCTTCTAGTAATAGCATATATTTCAACACTTAGATGCCTCAAGTTAATGCACAGTAGTAGTCATATTAGACTGACTTTCCTAAGGAAGGTTGGTCATCCAAAGTAGAGCAATCAAGGGAGATGGAGTTCCCTAAGAAAAGTAAGACTTCTCCAGTGTAGTGATAATTACTCAAAGGCATAGTAGATATGAGATGTGTAGAATCATCTTCATCAAATTCAATTAGGATATTGTTAACATTATGATTAGGAAGATGATTGGTGCCAATATTAGACACATGAGTGGGTGGGAGAAGCTCCTTGGCGTCGATCAAATCTTGGATTTTATGCCTGAGGGCCTTGCAATGTTCATTTTTATAGCCATTCCCTTAATTATAGTCATATCTCTCATCCATATTAAAGTTCTTAGGCAGAGGATCTGGAATTGGTTTTTGTTCCAGAGTATTTAATGCTCCTCATTCTAGGCATTCCTTGAGAATGAGACTCAGTGAGACCTTACCTAGGTTGGTAAATTCCCTTCTCTTGATTTGGATAGCTTTCTAAATGGAAATTGCACTAACTTCACCCTCTTTTTAGGTGATGTTAGCTTTTCTAAAACAAGAGGATGAGGTTTAGGATTCGTCCTTTATGAGACTAGAGTCAACACCATCTTCAAGGCTTGAGTCAACATTAAGCAATGCTTTAAAATTTAGAAAGAACCCTGTCATCAGTCTGTCTCAATACACAGGAAGTAAGTTTTTGATGATAATATCAATCTGTTCAGATTCAGTTGGCCTGTTAACCTTTTAGGAGGCTTTCTTCCTCCACCTAGTAATAAATATAGATCATGTTTCTTTTGGATACAGTTTTGAAGTTTCCAAATCTATTCTTTTTACATCTATTTCCTCATTATATGAATCTTACTTCACAAAAGCATTACAAATGGATTCCCAAGTCAGTTTCTTGGAATCATCTAGTTGTACAAAATAGTTGAGGGCTGCCCCAGTAAGTGACTATTGAAAAAGTTGGGCAAAGAGCTCGCTTTCCATGCCAAGAGGGTGAAGTGTACCATCGTAGATTCTCAAATACATTAAGGGCATATGGTGCCATAAAATTTCTCAAACATAGGCATCTGGAATTTAGAAAAAATCCTTGCAAGGGAAATGGGCTGAGGGGCTTAACATCAATCACATTATCCCTCTTCTTGATAGAATAATGGGTTTTCTCCATTTCCTCGTACTTCTTCATCATGTTTTTCATTAGAGGATGGTTTTGGGCCCTCTTTTGGAAAGGATTCGTGGGTGGGGTAGAAACTCCACAGTCAGTTGGAAGAGGCAGAATAACCACATCTTCACTGATGGCTTTTTTCAAGAATTTGATGAATTGGATGCATGATTAGCTGGTTAGACCCCAATCTAAGCCAAGATTATATATTCTTAGGCTTGCATCATAACAGTCACATTCTCTAATTGCTTCTTGATAGCCTCATCCTCTTTTCTAAGGATTTCAGCAAGTATGGAAGCAATATCAATGTATGTAGCATGAGCAGTAGTAGTGGCATCAGCAGTAGTAGGAGTAGGTGGAAGCTCGTTGTTGGACATGATGACCTTAGGATAGAAAAAAGGCAGGGTATCAACTTTTTGAAAAATAGGCCAATGACAAGTATGTTTGTATAAAAAGGAGGAGTAGGTTTTAGAGAACTTTTTTGAAACAGTTCACTTAGTCCAATTTATTTTGATGTAATGATGCATACATGTAAGTATGAATGCATGAAAATGGTTTCATGATGACACATATATAATCAGAGTTTTAGGGTATATGAGACCTAAGGTCAACTCTAATCATTACATGAGAGCATGGTGGTTTAAAGGTTTCCCAAATACTAGAGGTGCAATATACCTAACCACATGTGAATCAAAGAGATTCGTATGGGTCCAATGGCTACGTGCAACCTCATTATCCCAACTGAAAAGATTAGTGGATACACCTTGGGGTAGGTGATTTCACTATTGGCAAAGTAGTCCCAAAGAGGAAAGCTCACTCGATGTTACTTTCTACTCGTGTTTGCATAGAGATAAAAGGTACATGAGAAGTGATGCATGAAACCAATTTCATACATTTTTAAGCAAAGATTATATTTATAAAAAATGGTCCACTTATTTTTGTCAATTTTAAAACGTCCACAGTGGAGTCACTAGCTGTGAGGCCCTGTTCTAACCTGGGTGGCTATTAGCACGCCTTCTAGTTTCAGGCTCAAGGAAACAAACCGCGTGGGTTCGAATTGCACATGTCATCATGGTTTTGATAGGTTCCACTTTAGGTGAACTCCTTATGAGTTCGTTAGGTTTAAGTGTGAATGTGTGAGTCGCCACTTAATTTTTTAGAAAATCGTTTAATTTTCATCGTAATTAAGAAACCGATTTAACTCCATTTATAAAAAAATATTATTTGGTCTAATTTTAAGGAAAAAAGATGAGTCTCGAACCAAAGTGTGGATCCGGAAACTTGTAATTGATAAAAACATTTTAAAAAATTGATTTTTCATCTTCTAAAAAATTTTGGCTTAAGGTAATTAAAAGTAACAAGTTTGGTCTATTGATAGAATTCACTCTAAGCTTGCTTTCTAGGAAGGAAGGATTCTATCTTAGATTATTAGACTCACTCTAATCAAATCTTGTATTTCCTTTTTACCTTTTTATTATCTCTTAGTGTTCAAGATTCCAATTACTATTTCCAACACTATCAATAAGCATATTCGAGGTTTCTTTTGATCAAGTGGGAGCGGGGCTAAACGTATGCATGGAGTTAACTGGTCTATTCTATAAAAAGTTAACACTTATGCCATTCCGAACAAATTTTGGAGAATATTCTGAAATATTTTTTTAAATTTAATGAAATATTATATATAGAGGTATGAGAAGGGGTTTGACAAACTATATGGGTATAATTATTAATTTGGTATAAATGTAGAGGTATATTAGTAATTTACCTTTTTCTAAATTAGTATATGAAAAAAGAAAGGTGACAGCTTAGGGAGAGAGGGAGAGAGAGAGAACTATTAATTTGGTATAAATGTAAAGGTATTGATGCATGTGGTTCTTAGCTAACGCTGGGTTTGTACGGCTCTGGGTGAGCTAGAACTAGCCTGTACAGAAAGACATTGGTCAGGGGTGGCTGAACGTTGTGTCTGGCAATAAGCCTCCGACGCTCTAGTCAGTGATGGATTTGAACTCAAATGGAATAGTATGTGTATTGTGAGGAAAGTATTGATTGATTCATTACCTTCTATGAGATGATGAGGTCTGTATTTATAAGATGAAAACCTTGTTGAAGGGGACACGTGTCAGCTCCGGGTACTCTGCATTGTGCCTCTCCATGGGGCCTGTGACACCTGTCTGCTGTAGGACTCGAGTCCCTTAGGCCACTAAGGGACAAAGTTTGTTGTGAGCCTTGGGTTCGGATAGGACAAGATGCTATAGGGTTCAATTAGATTCCAAGGATGTTATTGGGGCTGAACCAGGCCAAGGCTGAACAGTATCAGATATATTAGTAATTTACCTCTTTCTAAATTACTATATGAAAAAAGAAAGGTGACAACTTAGAGAGTGTGATGTGTGTGTACTATAATGAGAAAACTTACATTATTGGACCTAATAAATGTTTGGAATAAGTGTTGTTGAGTTTTGTAGGACAAATAAAAGGTGATTAATTACGAATTTCAATATTATATGAATTCTAGCATATAATTAAAAATGGCCAGCTAAACTTTATTAATTTGTAATAAGTATGAGTACTCTGATGAGTTGAATGAATTTTCCTATCTAACACACTATCATGACCCAACTAGGCATACTTTAGAGTGAGCTCAATTTTGCTATTACATTATTGTCATTATCCTATTATTACTACTAGTAAAAGAATGGTGCAAACCATCTCGTAATCCCTAATATCAACTTTCCCTTTATTCTCTCTCTCTATTTTCTTATCTTCTTCTTCTTCATTCTTAATATTTCTCTGCTCCTATTCTTTCTATTGCTTAGTGTTCCATTGATTCATTATTGTTGTGTGTTAAAGTTATAATTTACTCCAGCCACAATAAATTAGTATCAGAGCAATTTGATTTTGGAGATTTGTTTTTCATTATGAATGCCTGAAGTATCTCAATAATGGAAAAATAGAGATTACAAGCTCTTAAGGAGAAATTGGCTACTCAAGAAACCCAAATCTATTAAATGGCCCCTAATTTTGAGATATTGATACTTTTGGTGTCTGAACTTGGCACAGTTTGACAATTGAGAGTGTAAACTTACAAAAAAAAATACAATTAAGTGTTTGAACTTGTAAAAAAAAATAATTAAGTATTTTAACAGATTTTGCTGAAAATTTGGTAAAAAATACATAAGAAAAAAATGGATGACATTAATAAATTACCAACAAAATCCAGTAAAAATACTTATTTGTTGTTTTATTACAAGTTCAGACACTTAATTGTGATTTTTGTAAGTTCACATACTTAATTGTCAAAATTTTCAAGTTCAAACACAAAATTTGTCAATATCCCCCAGATTTTAGGTCTGCGTTGAATCTTAGAATGAGAATTTAGCAATTTTATTAACGTTGCTCAAAGCAGAAATGAAATATCAAACAAATTCTTTTCACACTAATTTGAGAAAGCATCCCTCAATCTACAGATATACATTGTTCCCAGATGAGAGATTTAATTTGAGCTTTACAAAAGGGAAAGGAAAAGAAGACTGAATACATTCAACTATCAAACCTAATCCTAACCAGTTGTCACACACTATTACACAGCTACACTATAATAATCAACCAAATCCAACCTAAGCAAAATCCTTAATCTTAAATAAACCACCAGACACAATCAAAGGACTATTACCCACTCCTAAACTAAAAGAAATAGATGATACATTAACCTCCTCTTATTTCCAGCGACCTCAAATAGTATGTTTGAATGGTCAATGGATCAAAATCGATCCTCATTATTTTGATGGTAAGAATCCATGCAATTAGGTGAGACGATGCTAAAAGTATTTCTTTATCCATGGAGTTGCATAAGACCATAAGGTAGAATTAGCTTCTCCTTTCCTCCATACCATATCTGCTGATTGGTATCAAGGATACATTACTTAGGAGACACACATATCTTAGGAATTATTTGCTGACAAATTATGTTAGCGATTTGGGGAATTATTTATGTGTGAAATTATGGAAGCCTTTAACAAACTTCACGAGGAGGATTTTGTTGGATTGTGTGAGGACCGTTTTAAGGAGATGAAGTCCTTAATGCTGAAATAAAACCCAAGATTATCAGAGGCTCATTTCATGTCCAGCTTTATAAGTGTCCTAAATGAAGAATTATCATCTATGATCAAGATGTTTAAGCCTTTTATTCAATAGGCTTTTGAGCAAGCTATGCTATGGGAGAAATGCATTCAAGCTATCCTTCACAAATAGACAACCACCCGATAAAAAAATTATTGGACCATAGTCAAATGACCTCTAAACAACATGATTATCCCAAAAGCAAAGACAAAACACCTTCATCTTCTAATACTATACTCGAACCATCCAACAAAAGACAAAAATGCCACAACAAAATCTACCTTCAATTTAACCTTTTAATCATGTTATTCCATTACAACCAAAAGGTAATCTTGTAAATATAATGCCATACCATTATAATAATTTTCAGAAGACAACTATAAAACAAGTTAAAGAGATGCTGAATTATTACCTAGCCAATGCCCATTTTCCTCCCTTTTTTTACTTATAAAGAAGAAAGACGGGCATGGCATTTTCGCATTGACTATCGCCAATTAAATCACATCACTGTTAAGGACGAGTTTTTAATTGATGATTTATTAGATGAACTGTATGGGGCTTGTTACTTTTTCAAAATAAACCTTAAATCTTGTTACCATTAGATTCAAGTGAAAAAGAAGACATTTACAAAATGACATTTCATACCCACCAAGTCATCCTATTTGGGTTAACAAATGTCCCAGCCACATTCTAAGCCTCAATGAATCAGATTCTTGAGCCACTCCACAAATTTGCTTTGGTATTTTTTTTAATTTACATCAATACTTGGGACTTTCATTTTTAGCATCTAGAGCTCACATTTCAAAAACTAATTGATAAATCTCTGCGTCAATCACTCCAAAATCTCAAGTACAATATCTTAGTATATTGTGTTCAGTAAAGAGGTTAGTACTAATCTAGTTAAGTATCGAGATATGTTAAATTGGCTAACTCATTCAACTATTAAAGGCATGCACATGATATTTTAGAAATTCATTTACTATTAGTAAGCCTTTGACTGAGATTTTGAAGAATGATAAACTTAATTGGAATGAAGCAACAAAGACAACATTCCTACAACTAAAAGATCTAGTGTGTACACGTCCTATTTTGGCTTCTAATTCATATACCGGGTCATACTGAAGCAACGACGTAAACCAATTGCATTTCTCTTTTCACCTATGAAAAAGATAGTCATAGGCATTAAAAACTCCAGCTATTCCCACTTAAAAATGAACTTTTTACACAAACTTAACCAGAAAGATATTGTGCACTACATTTAAAATTATAAATTACAATTTAACACCTCAACATAAAAAATATTATATTTTCAGTTTTTAATTTTAATTTTTTGCTAACATTTAATTCTAATTTATTTTAAAAACATTATGATAAATTTTAGAATATAAAAGTGATACAAAAATAATTATAATTAAAAATAATATTAAAATTTTTTAATTCTATAAAGAAAATTAATATTTTTTTTTGTTATATATGAAATTACTTTGAACTTGTATCAAGTTTTGAATATCTTAAACTTGAAACAAGCTCAAAAAATGTTACGAGTTCAACTTTAGTCGAGTTTAGGTAAATGACTGACTAAGTTAAATAGAGTCAATTTATTTTCAGACTCGAACTCGACTCATTTCCTAATATATATATATATATATATATATATATATATATATATATATATAAAGTCATTGTTGGTGTAATACTGTATGTGATACAAATTAAATTTATTGGAAATATAAATGAAATAATTAATTAACATTTTCTCTGCCCAAAGCAACATGAATAATAGGTAGATGATATATTATCTAAATGTGAGGAAGAACATCAGAAAAATTAATACTCTAATGTTTATTAAATTTAATATTACATTGAAAAAACAATTTTCTTACTATGTTAGGTAGACATAACAAAAATTATATATATATATTTTTAAATTTAAAAAATTAATATTATTTTAATATATTTTTATGATTGTTTCACTTTTTACATTGTAAAATTTATGATAATGTTTATTCGATTTAAAATAAATTAGAATTAAGTGCTAGCAAAAAATTAAAATTAAAAGCTTCAAATATAATATTTTTTAAGTTGAGGTATTAAATTGTAATTTGTAGTTTTGAATGTAGTACATAATATCTTTTCTCATTGAAGAGATCAAATTTGCAGGGTTAAAGGAGTGTAAGAAACTCATTTTGGAGTGGGAATAGTTGGAACTGTCATTAAATGGCCATTGTTAGGAAATCAATCCCACATCGGAAGATTACAAAATAAATAAAGGGCTTATAAATGAATAGGTGTTAGACTTAGCACAAGCCAATTGGTTTTATGCAAGTGAGTTCTAACACATGCTCATTTATAAGCTCACTTGTGTACAGGCTCATGGACTTCAATATGGTATCGGAGTGGTACCGATCCCTGGCATGTGGGCGATGTTCCTAGGTGGCTCGAGATGAGACCACTGTATGCTGTCAAGTGTCAACTGGGCTGAACCGGATAAAAATTACCCAGTTACCACTTAAGGGGGAGTGTTAAACCAATAAAATATAAAAATAAGAAGAAATGAAATGAAGAGTTAAAATGTGGGGAAAGAAATCCCATATCGGAAAAATATGAAAATGTTTGAGAGTATATATAAGATTGGGTTCTCTTACCTTAAAGGCTAGCTTTTGAGGTATGGCTCTCCCATGACTATATATACTCCAAATATTTCAACATGGTATCGGAGCAAATTCGATCCAATTTACCTACTACTTGAAATTACCTTGCCGGTGGTTTAATCCGGTTTACCTAAATACTTGAAATTACCGTGACAACTTTGAAGACCCCGTTGTCACTTGCCGGTTGGTCCGGTTATAATTATAGTATTAAATGACAACTTTGAAGACTCTGTTGTCACTTGAGGAGGGAGTGTTGAAATAAATAAATACTATCCCACATCTAAAAAGTTACAAAATAAATAAAGGACTTATAAATGAATAAGTGTTAGACTTAGCAAAAGCCAATTGGTTTTGTGCAAGTGAGTTCTAATACATGCCCATTTATAAGCCCACTTGTGTACGGGACCATGAACTTCAATATGGTATCGGAGCTTCATGCCTAAACGGGCTGAATCTTGGGATTCATGTTCAAGCCCCCTTTGTTGGACTGATAATAATTCAGTCCGGACCGATCCTAAAACAGGATATGTCAGTCGGTCCATTTGTGAGCAAGTGTCAACCGGCCGTTGGTGTTAGGCCACATTGCCAAGCCCGGATGCACTTGAAGGGGTGTGTTAGGAAATCAATCCCACATCGGAAGATTTCAAAATAAATAAAGGGCTTATAAATGAATAGGTGTTAGACTTAGCACAAGCCAATTGGTTTTGTGCAAGTGAGTTCTAACACATGCTCATTTATAAGCCCACTTGTGTACAGGCCCATGGACTTCAATAGCCATTATCTAAAGCATTATCCATTCATCATATGCATAGATCTTCGAAGTATTAAACACTTACTAGAGCAAAGAATCCACATTTACATTCACCAAAAATGGGTCATCAAACTTTCGGGATTGATTTACAAATTTATTGTAAAAAAAAAAGGCTTCAATAATAAAGCAGCATGAGCACATTTACTAATACTACAAGTTCTTGGTTATATTGTGTCTAGCAAAGGAGCTATCGAATAATATCTTGGTTATATCGTGTTTTAAATGCATTCTAACTCATTAAATGATTCTGATACTAGAAGTTCTTGTTTCTTTATTTCAACTACAACCCCAATTTAGATTAAGGGGCTTCTGGAAAGCTGCAAAAATTGATTCCATAGACGATTCTGTTATTTTTATCCTTTCAATTAATCCCACAAGACAAACACTATCAATTTTCTAATAGTGTTTTCAAGTACAAAGACAAAATCTATGCTGACTTTTCCACTATATTGAGAGATAAGTTGTACATACCACCAAAAACTCACCATAATGCTACTTACCAAAAGTGTTTGACCAAGTCTAAAAGAGACAATAACTTAGTTGGAGACCTGCCAATAATGTAAAGATGAATCACTTCTTTATTTGGTTTTATTACAACCTCACTTTATACCTTCACAAGCATAGATTGAAATATCTATAGACTTTATTAAACAGCTACCAAAATCGATTGGGAAGGAGAAAATTTCAGTGGTTATGGATCATTTTACTATGTACTTCAGTTTCATTACCCTCATACATCCATTCACTATGCAGAAAGTGGCAACTCTGTTCATTGATCACATTTATAAGCTTTATGGCTTGCCTTAAATGATTTTTTTATCGTGATAGCCATTTAATAGCTCTTTTTGGCATGAACTTTTGAAATGTTAGGGTATAACTTTAGCGTACAGTATAACATATAATCCCTAGAGTGAAGGCAAACAAAGAGAGTTAATAAATGTCTGGAAAACTACCTTCACTATATGACTTTCAAAAGCCTACTTAGTGGCATAAATGGTTATCACATGCTGAGTTTTGGCAAAAAACTACCTTCCAAAGCAGCATCGAAATGACAACATTATAGGCCCTTTTATAGCTGTTGCCCTTCTTATTAGGACTGTATGTCCTAGAGCTTACACTCAGCATGTGAATGTAAACGAAAACCTAATTGGCTTTAGTATATATGTTCTTTAAGTGAAAAAATTCCTTACATTAAACGTATATATGTCCCTTCAGTATTATGTAGGGAATCTATCCTCAAAGAGTTTGAGAATATGAGTGATAGATTGCCCTTGTAGTAGATACTTTACAGATTGTTTATGGTCATAGGATTATTGGTAGAGACGCCATTAATCCGGAAGACAATCACCTCTATTGTCATTCATGATAAATATGAGATACTTATTGGTATGGAGGTAGTGAGTCTCATGCTATAAACATGTGATGTCGTGACAACACTTGAGCACTCATGAGATGAGTAAGCTGAATTGTGAGGTTAGATGATGGATATATGGGTCATTATCTACCAATCAATATCACATCATCTAGATCATGATTGTGCATATAATCCTTAGACTTGAGGTGATATTATCTGGCACATTGGTGGCTATGGTTTGTTACTACTTACATATCGATGCTAGTTATGTATTGGTATATGGCATGTGGTGGCCATAATCAGTGGTATGTTGGGATAAGTGTTTAACCAAGAAAGGATTCATTAACTTGGGTAACCAAGGAAGGAATCCTAT
>CAOJBK010830884.1:0-14047 GCA_948294925.1 Codiaeum variegatum | reverse complement strand
AATGATTTGTTGTATAATAAAAATCTAGCCAATATTTTTTTTTAATTTTTTTTGTCAGTCTTCCTATCCTATTGGAACTCTTACATCATTCTATACATTTCTAAATTTAATTAAAATTTTAATATAAACCAAAAATAGATTTCTAAACATACTTGTTTTATAGGTTTATAGGATCTTTCCATATGAAAACTGTAATTCTTTTATCTATAAATATTTATTAAAAAATAATAATTAAAATAAATTTAATTAAAATTTTAATATAAAAAGAAGATAAAAATATACTTATTCTATTGGTCTACGATGATTTTTCATATCAAAACTGGAATTATTTTATCCCTGATAATAAATTATATATATTAAGTTTTATAATTTATTATATTTTTTTATTTTTGATAAATTTTCTACATATATATATATATATATATATATATGACAATAACTTTAATATCAACCAAACTTCACGTAAAAACCAATAATGTCAATTGTTTTATTATCAAAATCTAAATTATTTATCATGAATAAAAAAATAGAATTAATAACAATAAATAAATCTAATTAGACAAAACAAAATAGTTAGAAGTATGTTATGTCTATATTTATAAAGTGCATATTTCATAATCTTAATAGGAGAATGCAATATAAATTAATTCTTAATTAGATTTATGTTATAATTAAACTTCATATTCCTAATACGAGAGAATAATATAAATAAATGCTTAATTAAAATTTATAAAATAAAATTTATTAGAGATTTATAATAAATATAATCCTAGTCCTATTATATTTCTTATTTTTTTTCCTATTATATTATCATTTATATTTTTTTAATTAATAATTAACCTTATATAACTTAACAATTAAGAAGACTATAGGAAATGTACTATGATAATTCTCACCCCCCAGTTATATATATTATGATTATGATTAAAAGTCCTTTACTTATTTTTTATTAAAATTTACATCGGTCCTCTAATAAGAGGGGAGAAAATTCAAATCTTTTTTTTTAGCATTCTAATGAATGTTGAAAAACCAGCTCAAATAGCAAACCTGCAACAAATATCCAATATCTAGATTATAAATTTATAATCTTCTCTTGCCATATGTAAGTTTCAACCCCAGCCTTAATCCCCCTTTTCTTCTATTATACGTTTCCACCATTGTGAATCATTCTTTTGCTGTCAATGGAGGAGATTGTGAAGAAATACATTAGGTCTCTTTGAATCATGAGACGAAAGGTTTAGACCTTGTTGATGATGATTTACTTATGGATAAAGTATCCTTTATGTACGAGTTTTGTTTGGTGGGGCGATTTATTGAACACCGTCAGATTAATGTGATTGTGATGCAACATACCATAGTTGTGGTTTGGGAATCAGTGAAAGGATTGGCCTTTGAATTACAACATGCTCCCCTTTTTTGTTTTCACTTTTTCCATGAATCTGACTTGAATTTTGTTATGAACAATGGATCGTGGATCTTCAATGGGAGTCTTTTAGTTCTCCAACATTATCATGGAGATGCCTCCATCTTTGATCCCCCTCAATATGACTACTTTTTGGATTCACATTGAGAAACTTCCCTCTAAAGGTATTACTTAGCAGATTGCTCGCTCCATTGGCAATTTTATTGGGCAATATATTGAGTTTGATCACAAAACGACTCAATTTTGACAAATCATGCATATTCGGGTTTCCATCTATGTTGATAAGCCTCTTCTCAGAGGAATGAAGTTTAAAAAGAGTGGGGCTTCACAGTGGGTCAAGCTTAAGTTTGAAAAGCTACCTAATTTCTATTTTGGTTGTGGTATGTTAGGCCATAGTGAGATGAAGTGCAAACTCTTGATTGAGAACCCAACCATTGCAACACAGCCACGATCTTATGATTCCTCTCTCATTATTGTTTCAAGTCATTTACAATCACAAGAGAATGGTATAAGGGCTCAATTTTTTCGGACCCCAGATGGTCGTGAGATTGGCTCTTGAGTGGAGAAAGCAGTTGACAAGAATTACAATCCTAATGTCCTTATTGCAGAAAACAAATCCCAGACGGAGGCCAAGATTCCTAAAGAGCCTCTAGTTGTCCCTAAACCAGTAGCTACTAATGATTCCTCGACTCAGGTTCCAAGGGAAGGGGTTATGAAAGATGTGTTACAGCCACTTCAGGGTTCTCTAAAGAATATGAAGGCAAGTAAGGATTCAAATGTTGAAGCTCTTGCTAGCATGCTTGAATTAGTTGCTTAAAATGGAGGTACTAGCTCTTTAAACTTGGCTGTGGCGGGTTCTGTTTCGCGAACCCACCCAAAGCAATGAGTACCAAGTTGGAACTATCGTGGCTTAGCCAGCCACTCAACAGTTTAATGTCTTAAGGACTTAGTCCATGCTAATAAGCCATTGTTTGTGTTTCTTATTAAGACAATAGTTAATCGCTAGAGCATTCATCAGCTTTGTATTCAATTGGGTTTTTGGGTTCTTTTGTTGTTGACAGTTTGAATCATGGTGGTGGGTTAGCAATTATGAGGAAAGTTAAGGATTCCTATTGTTTACTTGATTATTCCACTTCTCATATTGACATTGAGGTTCAGCTGAGGGATAAACCGCTGTGGCATTTAACTAGGTTCATTCATCCCAATTGATCTTTTCGAATGCAATTGTGGAATCTTCTTCACGAGTTATCTTCAAAATCCTTCATGACTTGTTTATGTGTAGGTGACTTTAATGATATTTTATCGCCTATGGAGAAAAAGGAACATCATTATCATCCTACTAAGCTAATGCTAGATTTTTTAGAGGCCTTTCTTGATTGTTGTCTGAATGATCTACGCATGATGGGTTACCATTTTACATGGGAAAAGTGGAGATGGCTGCCTAAGTGGGTTGATGAGAAAATGGATAGAGTCGTTGCTATTGTGAATTAGTCTCTTTTATTCCCCAACCATCGAGTGTTCAAAGTAGTTGTGGATTCTTTGGATCACTATACTATCTTTGTGGAATTATCTGAATGGGTTTCTATCTCTACTACCAATCGGTTTAGATTTGAAAATGAGTGGGCTAAGGACTCGACTTGTGCGGATATTATGCAACGATGCTAGTTTGAATCAGGTATTTGTTGATGATGTGATGGAAAAAATTGGTTATTGCAGTGCCAATTTGGTATACTGGGGAAGGCAGCGCATGAGGCTTTTTGTGAGAATTTGAGAAAGGAGAAACATGTTATGCACCATTTATGGAGAAAAAGGGATGCATCTTTTGTCCATGAATATAAACATACTTGTGATAATTATTTTCATTTATTTGAAAGTGAAGAACAATATTGGAGGCAAAGAGCTAAACACTTTTGGCTTACTCACTCGGACTTGAATTCTCATTATTTTCATGTCACAACAACAACAACACGATAGAAGAAGAACCAGTTCCAGTAGCTTATGAATGATATAGGGGCTTGGTTGAAATGGACTTAAGGGTTGGAAGGGCATATTGTGCAATATTTTTGAGAAATTTTCACCTCTATTGGATTGGATGTTGCTCTTTTGCTCAATAAGGTACATCCAAAATTAACTGATGAATAAAATGATTTATTGTTGTCTTCTTTTTCAGCTCATGATGTTAAGGAAGCTATTTTTTCGATGCATCCGAATAAGTCTCCCAGAAAGGATGGGTTTAAACCGAGTTTTCTATCAGAAGTTTTGAGGGATTATTAGAGCTTATATTTTTTTATATTTTCTTATCTTTTATTAGAAATTGATTTTTCCAGCAAGTTTGAATGAAACTTATATTGCCTTGATCCCAAAAAAAGTAGAACTGAAAACCATTTGTGACTTGAGACCCATCTCTCTTTGCAACGTTTTGTACAAAATTGTTAGAAAAATGTTGGCAAATAGATTGTGTATGGTCCTTCCTTCTCTAATTTCAAAGACTCAAAGTGCTTCTCTTAAGGAAAGGTTTATTTTTTTTATAACATTATGGTGGTCGATGAGATGATCCATTATCTGAAGCGGAAAACTCAAGGTAAATGGGGAATTGTTACTATGAAGTTAGATAAGAGCAAGACTTATGACTGGGTGGAATGGTAGTTTCTGTGGGGTATGATTAAAAAACTCAATTTTTCTTTGGATTGGATTCATTTGATAATGATGCGCATGAAATCAGTTTCCTATATGCCTCTAGGGAAGGACCAGGAATTGGGTCACGTTGTGGTCACGAGGGCTTTAAGGCAGGGTTTCCCATTATCTCCATATTTATTCTTAATATGTGCAGAAGGCTTATCTCTTCTCCTTTAGTCAAAAGTGTAGGAAGGTATGATTCATGGTTGTTCTATTGCTAGAGGTGCCCCTCAATTTCCCATTTATTTTTTACAGATAACTCTTACATGTTTTTCTATGCTAATGAGACTGATAGGAAACATGTGAGAGATTACCTTGATTTATATTCATCTTGCTTGAGTTAACTTTGTAATTACGACAAGTCTTCCATCTTTTTCAGCCCGAATATCTACCATATAATGCAACAGGTTGTGTACTCTATTTTGAATATTGCAAAAATGGGACTGCTTAACTCTTATCTAGGCTTACCAAGCAACGTCCGGAGGGATAAGGCTGGTGTATTCTATTTTTTTGGATAAAGTTGCTAACCAGATTACTGGTTGGAAGAAATATTGCTTTCCCAAGCAGGTAAGGAGATTCTGATTAAAATAATGCCTCATAACATTCCTACATATATCATGAGTGTCTTTCTGTTGCCCAAAAAACTTTGTATTGATATGGAATGTCTCATTAATAGCTTTTGGAGTCAATAAAGCTCTAATGGTTATAATGGCTTGAAGTGGATGAGTTTTGAAAAATGGGTGTTCCAAAAATGGTTGGTGGTATGAGCTTTAGATGATTAATTGAGTTTAACATTTCTATGTTGGCAAAGCAGGGTTGGTGTCTCCTAACATATCATTTTCCCTTGGTTTCTCGCTTGTATAAATCCCACTATTATCCTAGAGATTTATTTCTTTCGGCAAATCTTGGTAGTAACCTAAGCTTCTCGTGGAGAAGTATTCTTCAAGGGTAGCAACTATTGTGAGACAACAGTTATATATGGGTAAAAAGAGGTTTGAGCATTAACACTTGGACTAATCCATGATTACTAGATAATCATAACCATAAAATCACTACAATACCTCTTGTGGGTGCAGTGAATTCGAAAGTTGGGTCATTGTTAGTTGTTGATGGCCTTTCTTTGGAATTGAATATTGCTCTTTCAAGTTTTAATGCTCGAGATTTAAGGCTGATTCTATCTATTCCTATAAGCATTCAGGCTAAAGTCGATTATTGGGTTTGGAAGGGTAATTCAAAAGGAATTTGTACAGTAAAATTGGGATATAAGCAACTTACATCTATTGTCTTTAACATGTTACAACCTAATAATCAAGTTAGCTCTCAAGTTTGGAAGAAACTATGGGTGCTTAAGGTGCCCCCTAAAGTGAAAAACCTTCTATAATGTGTTCTAAGTGGCTGCCTTCCAGCTAAGAGTAATCTTATATTGAGACATGCAGATGTTTCAATCGAATGTTCTGTGTGCTCTGTTGATATTGAAACTAGAACACTTTTTTTTTGTCTTGTCAATTTGTTGCAGATTGCTGGAGTGTTACTAAGCTCTAGCCATTGTCTCCAAATCAATCTTGGCATGACTAGTTTTATGAGCTATTGTGTAATGGTTCGAAGGAGAATTTTTGCGTTGTTGTTATGGTCATTTGGGGTCTTTAGCATCATAAGAAGGATGCTTTTGGCAAGGTAATGAGGAATCAAGTGCTATTGTTGTGTTCTCGATGCTCTCATTTCTTGAGCAGTGGCATTCATTTTAGATCAAGGTTAGCTGCTTTGTTTTTGCACTGCAACTGCTGGTGATATTAGGTGGACTAAGCCTCCTTCATCCTGGATTAAATGCAACATTGATGCCGCCACTTTTTTAGCCTTGAATTCTTGTGGTATCATTATTGTCCTTCATGACGCTGATTGTAATTTTCTAGCTACTTTGGGAACTTTTTTTTATGGCAATTGTGACCTTAAAGTTGTAGAGGTTATGGCATTTCGTAAAGCGTTGAGTTGGTTGAAAAGGACTAATAGATGTAGAATTATCATTGAATATGATGCTTTAGTTATGTGTAATGCTTTTGGTTCTAACATTGAGGATAGGACTTTATTTTTTTTTCTTAATGATTGTAAATTGCTCATGCAGGACTTGGTTTCCTGTGAGCTAAGGTTTGTGAGACGATCAGCGAATGGAGTTGCCAATGCTTTAGCTCACTCCTTATGTTCTTTGTCTAGTCAGCATGAGTGGGTGGATGTGTTCACTCCTTGCATTTCTTCTCCCTTAATAAATGATTTAAGGTAAGAAAGATAGAGGATTTTGAATGCCAAGAAGGTACTAACCTAGCTAGGATGTCCCCATGCACCATATGATATCTTTTTTGTCTCCTCTTTGGATTTTTGTTTCAAAAAAAAATCTAACCTACTAAATGATGGCAGCAAGTAATAATAATTCTTTCTGATAAAGGAGTTCTGTCTTCCTCAATTAGCAAACCCACTTTTTGATAAAGAAATGCAGAGAATCATTATGGTAAAACTAGAGGATGGAAATTGGTGTTCATATAATAATGTTCTAAAAAGAGATTCTGTAAATTCTTTTAAAAAATATTTATGCATTTAGAGATGTTCAGTGAACTTCCATTAGCCTTGGAGGAGGATTTCCTAATCTGTCTGATGATGATTATGTTTCTTTAGCAAATCCAATTTCAAAGGAGGAGGAGGTGAGTTGTGTTTTTTTTATATGACTCCTCTTAAATCTTCAAGGCCAAATGGTTTACTTGCTCTATTTTACCAAAAGCATTGGAATATTGTGGGAAAGGTTCTGTTTGAAATGGTTAAACTTATTTTTTTATGGTGGTGCAATGGACTCATCTATCAATAAAACCAAAGTGGTGTTCATCCTTAAAATTTCTTTAATGGAGCTTTGGAGCCATTTTTGACCCATTAGTCTTTGTAATATGACTTATAAGTTAATTAAAAAAGGCGGTGACCAACTGTCCTAAAGAGGTCATGAGCAAGCTTATAAGTTCCAAACAAGCTAGTTTTGTGAAATGAAGAATTATTAATGATAATATTATTATTGTGTAGGCTATTCTTCATTCTATGAGAAATAAGGAAGGGAAAACATATTAAATAACTATTAAGGTAGATTTGGAGAAAGCTTATGACTGCCTTCAGTGGGAATGAATACTCCTCTAGATGGGGGTATTCTAGGTGGCCTTATTAATGTTAGTTGAAATGTCTCACTAGTGCCTCTATGCAAGATGCTTGGAAGACTTATCGGAGAGTTTTTCTCCTACTCGTAGAGTCATCAAGGATATCCAATGTCTTTATATCTTTTTGTTCTTTCTATGAAGAAATTATCTCAATTAATGAATAGTGGAGTCATAAATGAGTCTTCGAAGCCTATCAAAACTTCTAAACATTGTCATGCTTTATCTCATGTCTTTTTTTTTACTGATGATATAATGCTTTTTGTGAAGCTTATTTATCTCAACTAGCATGTGTATATTGATTTTTTAATGTATTTTGTATTGCATCTGATAATGAAATCACTAAATCTAAAACATACATCATCTTCTACCATAATACTAATAATGTTGTTAGAAGTTCTGATGCAAAAAAAATTGGAATTTTATGCAACCCAATCTTTGGGAAAGTATTTGAGTGTCCCTTCATGAGAGAGTAAGAAAGCATACCTATAAAAATCTCTTGGAAAAGTTTGATGCTAAGATTAATATATATCAGTAGAAGTATCTTTCTTTTGCAGCGCAAGCTACACTCAATAACACCTTTCTTATGATTATCATTTTTTATACCATGCAAACTAGTATTATTCCTTATAATACCTGTAATAAATTCGATCAAGCTTGTAGGAATTTCTTAGGGGGTTCTAGTAATGTAACTTGTAAATAGAAAATTATTTTATTATCTCGGGACACCATCAATCAATCTAAAATTTACGATGGCATTGGGTTAAGGAAGGCTAGGGATTTCAGTGTTGTTTCTTGTGTGAATATTGCTTGTCCTTATTAAAACTAATGAGCTTTGGGCTAAAGTACTAATTTGTAAGTATAACATTATGTCGAAGATGGAGAGAGTGAGAAAGCACTTGCTCTTGTTAATTAAAATAAAAAGAGAAAAATCGAAATAAAGAAAACCAACAACTCTAAACAGAATTCAATAGATAATAAAGATGATAAATGAGCAGACCCTAAACATCAAACAAGACATAAAAGACTAAAGATCCAATTTAGGATGAGGGCACACATTGATGGCCCATGCTATCATTGAAATTTTTACCGTCTTTCACATGCTTCTTTTTTCTATTTTCAACTATAGTCTAAGAAGTTTCCTCTATATCAATAGCATCAATCATATTCTGACGTGGAGTGTAAACTTCTGATTCACTATCATCATCTTCTCTATCAGGGGATTGAATAATAAATGGAGTTCTACTAATAAGTGAAATACCAATGTCAACTGTTGTGGCCACAACTGAAACAGTTTTGGCCACCTTAGTACCATTAACAGAAGGTCCTAAATTCGTATCCCTTACACCACCAGCATTTGAAGCCTCCTTGGTTTGAACAAAATTATCAATCCCAACAAAAGTTATTTCCTCACCTAAAAGCATGAGTTACATGCCCCTCAACAACCTTTTTGACAGGCGTGTTATCATCAGCGGCATGAGACATATGTCTCTCATGATCACCTGTACACGTAGCAATATGACGAAAATCATTAAAAATGTTTAGAGCTTGTCTTACAGATACAATAGTTGCAGCAAGCTTTGGGGCACTCGAGATGGTTTCTTTTACTTTTTTTCATCTCTTCGGGATTTTTATTCTTACGACATTCATAAGAATGATAGCTAATGGAAGAACATGTTCTATAGAAAGCAGACATGTTCTTATATATAACATTAATCCATAGACAATTTGTGGCAATCTGTAAATGCAAATTTTCATAGATCTTTTCAGAGAGATCCACATCAACAAGTATTCAAGCATAATGACCTAGCTCCCCATTTAAAGTTGTTGAATCAATGTGTAATGGAACCCCAATTCTACGAGCAATCTTAGTTAACAATTTTGGATGCCAAAACTCCCATGGAAAATGATAAAAATAAACCCAAACTTGAATAGTAGAAGACTTATGTTCATCGAGATAGAAACCTAGAGTCCAAGGCTTTAATCTAAAAATACCAGGTTTCAATGAGATAGTACCTTTACTCCATATAGTTTTTTTTTTTTTGTTAAACTTCTGAATTTTGAAAAATCTGGTGAAAACCTTTATCTAGAGAAATTAGCTTCCATGGATTAGTGAGACTCTAAAATTTTGTTAACTTCTCCTTAAGATCATGTAAAGTCCAAGGTGTATCACCTTTTAAAAGAATAAGCCTCCCAATTAGAGACCAATTACAAGCTTTAATGTGTTTTTCATAAATATTTAAAGAAATTCGGACTAATATGTAACCACCTAAATCAGTAATATGTGGCTAGCTAATAGAAGAGTTTGAAGATCCCTTACTTTGCATAATTGTAACAAAATATGCTGGCCTTGATGGAGAAATCGCAGTAGTCGATGAACGGAGCTGCTAGTCCGTCACACCATTTAGCCTTGAAACATATCCTTCAGTGGCAAATCGGCTTCACCTAGTACGTCATCTCCTAAAGGAGCTTGTGTGGAGAAGGCGGCAGAGGTTTCACCACCAACCATCAGGATAAATTCAAGGCCATGTGGTAGTGTTTTTTACAAACCTTAGCAGAACAAACAAAGGGTTTTTTCACCAATGGGATTGGCAATTTGATCAATTTACTCAATTTTCACCATCCCATTTTGTTGTTTGTATTCGTGTGTCCGTCCTCCTAATGTAGATGATGGTAAAGATATTCTCCATTTTTTTTACAATTAAAATTGCTTGTGAAGCTATTACCTCTACTAATTAGTATCTAGTGTCCCAGGATTGGAAAACCATTTGGGCATGGCATGGTCCAGAGAGAATCAAGTTTTTTTCTATGGATATGCTTTCATGATATCTTCTTAACCTATGTCGAAAGGTATTATCGACACTTATCCACTGACAAACTTTGTTTTTTTTATGTTATTTAGTTGATGAAAAAAACTCTTCACGTTCTTCGGAACTGCTACTTTGTCCTTTATACTTAAAAGTTAGTCAATTCCAAAAATAAAGAAATCTAGGTTCTCCTCCATGGATCTTAAAGCTTAGTTTCTCTCAATGTCAAACACTCTCACTCTACTATAGCTGATGTTAGTTGGTCACTTACCTTTAGGTGGTTATTCACCGGACCAAAACCTAGATTATTAATATTTAAGACACGAAGACCAAACCAGAAAATACCAATTCAAAGGCTAGATTGGATTAGTAAATCTGGTTCAAAGCCTCGACTAGACCGATTATTAAAAAAATTAATTTTATGTAAAAATTAATTGAAAAATAATAAACTTATTAATTTAAACGAGTTCGATCCTGATTGGATTTTTTTGGGGTTCAGATCGGTCAAACTGGAACCCAAAAAATTAAATATTTGAACCTGAATATCAGACCGAATAATAACCGGTGGGTCCAATTTTCCAGTTCGATTCGAATTCTAAATAGCCCTACCTTTAGGTTTTTTTTATGGTTACTTCGAAAGCTTAGAATTGGAGGCTTACTTAATGAAGATTTTGTATTGCCCAATAACCCGTTATGATGAATAAAGCTAGAGTTCATGCTTTCCAATACCCCATGGATCTTGATATTCCCATGATGCCGAAGGCAAAACAAATTTGTTTGATTGGTTGGAGTTGCCCGTGATATATGGCTTTCAAAATTGACATGGATGGTGGTTGTAGATCCAACAATCATGCTACAGCCAATGGCTTAATTGAGAACTTTTTTGTGCATGGAGAGGTGAGTTCGAAGCTAACTTAGACAATTTTTCAGTCCCTAATGCTGAGTTATGGGAAATCTTTTTAGGATTAACTTTGGCTCACTCTCTTCATTTAAATTCAATCACTATAGAGGTGGATAATGAAACTATTTTGGATTGGCTTTCAAAATATTATTCTTTTGCTAATACTACCAAACTGCTTGTCAGATAGATCAGGCAATTACTGAGACTAGCATCTATACTGAATCAGGCATATTATGGGAAAGGGGAATTTTCTTGCTGGTTCAACAATTCTCATAAGAAAACCTCTGAGGCTTCATGATTTACTGCAGCAAGATACAAGGGCATTTGCATTTTCCTATTTGATTAATCCTTGTTAGTTTTTTGTTTCTAGGCTTGTTTGCCTCTCTCTCCCCGTTCAAAAATATATATAGCTACATAGGGTCCTAAAGCATGAGTCTCACATAGTAGTCTCATTCACCACAGGGATTACCCCTTTCTTACCCAATCGAGCAAAGAATAATTAAATCCAATGTGAGATTGTAAAAGTTCCAAAACACAAATATATATATATATATGGAATCCCTAAATTGAGAAGAATATGCCTGTGAGGCCTAGTAGTCAAAACGCGTGATTGATAAAGGTCAATTCAACCACTGAAGTTGTATGAACTCTCAGAAGAGAAAGGAGAATAAACCCTTTATTTTAAGTTATGAAAATTTTCAAAAAAAAAAATTTACTTACTTCCTCGATTTTTAGAAAGCTACACGAAAAAAGCATGGGAAGAAAAATTAGCGAAAAAAAAACGTTGTGTCAAAAAATTAAAATTACAAATGATCTTTATGTTGATTAAAATTACACAAGTGTCATCAACGTTGTACCACATTTTTCAATTTGTTCCGACTTTTCTCCGCCATTAAATTAGATTAAATGGATGTTTAGTTTTTATTTAAAGAAACTCATTTGAGTTTAATCAATTTCTGTAATCTAAATGTATATTTGTATATATGTATAATGTGTGTTGATATACGATTAGGGTGCATCGTGATCCAGACATTTAACATAAGTCATATATTATTGGATTAATAGTCAATTTACCTCTTGAATTTTTTTACAAAAGTTTAATGAAGAATAAAATTAATTTTTTGATTAATTTAGTCATCCAACTTTTAGTTTTAGATCAAATTACTTAAACTTCATTAAAATACTATTAAATAATTTGATCTAAAATTATAAATTGAATGACTAAATTGACCAAACAGATTAATTTTATCATTAATTATACTTTTAGGAAAAGTTAAAGGGCCAAATTTACCTTTAATTCTATATAATTTGCAAATATCAGACCTGGATAAATTTCTTAGACTAGATGGTTTATATGCAGGGTCTCTTCACTCGAAGGTCGCCAGTTCGAACTGGAGATTTTCTGTGCTTATTTTTAGTCCCATATTATTTGTTATGTATATTTATATTACTAGTGCTTTTTTCTTTCTTTTATTTTCAAATTTAATTTTTCAAATATTTATTTTTAATAATTATTAATAATTAAAATGAAATGTTTTAAAAAATGAGGTAAATATGTATTGAATAGTTATTAAAAATAAATTATGAAAGTTAAAATAAAAAATAATATAAATATTAGTTAAAATAGACAAATATAAAAATAATAAATAAAATAAAATAAAGAAGGAAGTGAAAAAAAAAAAAAATAAGAAAAATAATGAGCCTTAAAAAAATAAAAGAAAAAAACAAAATAGAACAAAACAATAGAAGTCAAAGAATAAAATGAAAAAAATATGGGATTCAAACTCAGCCAGTTGCGCTGAGATTTCAAGAGGAAAAGCAAGTTTACTGAAAGCGTTTTTTTTATTATTATTTATCGCATCTAAATTTTATTTTATGTCCCTGAACCATCCAGCTTTCAGATCCAGGAACCAGGATATAATTTGCTATGTATACACAACCATACAATAAAAATGGGCTATTTCCCAAAAAAAAGAAAAAATTGGAATCCTAACACTAACTTGTATTTGACAAGTTAAAATTTTGAAAAAGATCCTTTTGTTAGATTGCTTTATTCCATCACATAACAACTAATAACAAGCTTTTATTTCTAAATTGATGCCTTGAGGAAATTTAGACCATGTTTTTAATCAAATCTCAATTTTCTATTTGGCCACTTGCAAGTTCCAACTTCTTTTTTGGTGCTTCAATCCAAATGAATTGGAAAACATATAAACATATCGTGCTTACAAGTCATGCATTTGTGTCACTTAGGGTGCCTTCCCACCTGCTATATGCTATCATGCTTTATTTATTTATTATATATAGATTATGTGTATAATAAAATTATATTTCAGAATAACTTATAATAAACAAACTTCTAATCATTTAAAATAATATTTCATCAAATGAGTAATTTGAGTTCGGGTCTCCAATAATTCAGCTTAAGTAGTTGCAAAGATTACTTTCATATAATTAAAAGTTAAACCTTTTATGAAATATTCATATCATAATATAAGAAATTATATACTTAGATTTTAAAACATTTTTTTATTAATAAATTTTATTCTCGTTGATTTCATAAGAGTTTATTTCATCATTTATATAGCTTAATTATTTGCATATTGATATTTGGACTTTTAATAATTAATTTAAATTGTTTAGTGAATAAATTCATACAGAAATAATATTGTAAAATTCATGCTTCAGGGAAACAAAAGCAAGCCATATGAACTTCAGCTAATATTGTAATTATGATCCAATTTAAGTGGTACGTTTGAGTCTATTCCGCACTAAATATGATTTCTCTTTTATGATATATATTACGAAAATGATCATTGTTATCGTACAGTTTGTGATCTATTAAACTCTTCATTATATATAAAAAAAGAAAATTAAAATTATAGTGACTCAAGAAGATGTATGTAAATTATCTTGAGACTAGAATTTTTTTAATAAATGAGCCAATTTTATTAAGATAAAAGGGGGAAAAACCAATTTGAAGAAGACCCAGATTGATGAAAAAAATTTCACTTACAACTAATACATTTCGACATGAACATGCCTCATGTCAATAGTC
>CAOJBK010830554.1:0-10666 GCA_948294925.1 Codiaeum variegatum | reverse complement strand
TGAGCTTTTAGCCTAAAAAGCTTTTTCATCTCCTCTTTCCATGAATCGATTCAACCTGCTTTCATGAGCTAGTAATGAACCCATTAGAGAATCAAAAGAATACTGATACAAATCTTTAGATTCCTCTATAGCAGCCACAACATGATCAATTTTTGGTGTTAAACTTCTTAGAATTTTACTCACAATGATTTCATCACTTTGACTCTCACCAAGAACCTTCATTTGATTAGCAATAACTTTTGTTCTAGTTAAGTAATCTTAAACAGATTCTCCAGAATTAATCATTAAGGTTTCAAATTCTCTCCTAAGTGATTGGAGTTTTACAGATATCACCTGATTGGACCCATGAAATGCTTCCTTCAAAGTGATCCATGCTTCTCTTGCTGTCTCCACATCAGCAATTTTGGGGAATACAGTTTCATGTAGCCCCTGCTGAATGAAGAAAAAAGCTTTGACATCCTTCTTTTTTGCTATCCTTTTGTTTGGCTTCATCGTCTTCTTCTTCAGAACACCCATTCTCCACTATGTCCTACAGATCCTGTGACTGGAACAGAGTCTTCATCTTCTTGCTCCAGAAATCATAGTTCTCCCCCTTGAACTGAGGGATCATTGATTGTTGATTCATTCCGTTCATGGTAGACAAGATCACAGAAGCCAAGATTACAACCAGGATCTGATACCACAAATGTTGGAGTTTGGGGACTGAAGACAAATAAAAAGAAACATAGCAAGAACATAAGGAGAATTGACAATAAATGTTAAGCTCAAAACTTAGTATTTTATTCACTTTGATGCATTGACAAAGCAAACACTACAATGGTTTTATAGCCAAATTGTAGTAATGGAAACATAAATGTCTCATAAAATCATGGAGATAATTAAACAAAATAAATGCAATTTATTTTGGTAACAACTGAATTAAAATCAAGGGTTACAATTTTGAGAATCATATTCCAACATAGGGGACTTCTTTCAATACTCTTTTTTGAGGAAGATGTAAAAAGATTCCTATAAGCAATCGAGAGGAAGAAGACAAGAATGTTTAGCTCTGGCCTAGAAGTGGGAAATAACATTTAAATCCGATTATAAATGGATCACTAATCAGATGCAAAAGAAGATTGATCAGCAGCATGTTCATCAGTACAGTAAGGATAAAAAGTTATGGTGTTTAGTTTGGAATAGTGGGCTTCTTCCTATAATAGCTAGCTTTATTTGGAGAGCAATGGTTAATGCTCTTCCAACGACTGATAATTTGAAAGAAAGAAAGATAATTGAATTTGATTTGTGTTAAATTTGCAAACAGCGTGATGAAATTATTATGCATGCCTTTGTTCCTTTGTGATCGCTCAAAGGTAGTGTGGTTTGTTTCAAATTTGGGTCTAATTCATGCTAATGATCCTAATATTTCTTTTATTGACAAATGGAAGATGATGAGGAAAGCTTTGAGATGAAGGGGAGAGAAGGAAGCAATATAGCTTATTGCAATTTATTGTTGGTTTATATTGAAAGAGCATAATGAAGCTATTTTCCAGAACAAAAGCTTGAATCTAGTGTAAGTCATAGCTAAATTTAGAAGTTCATTACAAGAAACTCAAAGCATAGCTAAAAAGAAAGAAATGCTAAAAGAAGCTCTACAAAATGAAAGATGGACTTCGCCTCACCAAGAATATCTCAAACTGTACATCGATACTAGTTTTGATGTGTTGGAACAAATTAAGCAAGTATTGGAATAGTCTTAAAGAACCACATAGGTAAAATTATAGATGGGCGAGCAATGAAGATATTCTCTGCTTCAACTCTCATGGCAGAAGTAGAAGCTTTGCTTATGGTGCTGCTATTGATAGTTGAAAAAAAATGACAGAATGTGTATATTGAAATGGACTATATGGAGTTTTGTTAAGCCTTATCTTCTCTTTTAGAAACTATTTCTTGGTGTATTGTGCATATCTTAGTTTTTTTTGTCACCAATTTAGTTGAGTGTAAATCCTCCTGGATTGGAGAAATTTTTTTCAGTGGAATAAAACTTATTTTTTATCTGGCAAAAAAAAACCCTAAGATAGAATAGTTAACTAATTATTAATAGGGAGATGTTATTGAACTCTTTTTTTTTATTGGTATTTTACTAATATGAAAATATGGAAAGAATAAATGTAAAGACATACCATTTCAATCATAAATAGAGTATCAATCAGTGTTATAAAATCATATTGGACCGGTGGGTAGGTTAACCAGGTGACCCGGACACTCAAGTTTCATGAAAGATCAGATGAGCAATTAACCCAGTAAAATCCAGTTGGGCCAGCCAGTTTTTTGTGACTCGTCAATTCGTTGACCCGATTCAACCCGGATGACCCAGTTTAATTTATTTCTAAAGGATGAAGGCGAACTCCATTTTATTAAAATAGAAAGAGAATAAAGAACATAATTGAGCAATCTAACTCCGAAGAGTGAACTAAATCAATACAAAAAGTCAGAAAGAAATACTAAATATCAAATTTCAATGGCGGCCTCCTATTTCGCAGAGGAGGCCTGGAAAGAGTCAGCTTGCTCTTGTTCTTGGATCCATCTGAGTTATTGCCACCCTTGTGTCTCTACTTTTTACTATTTTGAACAATAATCCAAGCATCTTATTCCCTTTCAATGTCTTTCAACAAAAGGGGATCCTGGAAAGTCTCTAAGTCAAGCTCTATCTCATTCAAATGATCAGAGGGGTTACCTCATTCAATGAAATCTGCCTAGGCAAGCTTTTGAGAATCATCACTAGCCACTGCATTGCCCTTGTTAGTCATAGCAACCATCCTAGGAGTTGTAGGATTATCCTCCTCTTCACTTGGAGGTGATATATTTCTGCAATTTATCTTCTGGAATAGTAATGTTTTGACCCATATCCTTAGTAGGATCTCTTATATCATCCTCTAAAGGGACATCATCTATTACTGCCACATCATTAATCATAATCTCTTCCACAACAATAAGGGCTATATTATTATTACAATCGTGTTTCATGGGGAAATAATTCTGATCCTTCTTAAGATTCCATTTGGAATTTACATTAGTTTCCTTAACAACAACCTATTTTTTTAAGCTTTCACAGCCTCCCTAGGCCTTGTGTTGTGACGACATTCATAAGGACAATGTCTGATGGATGAGCATGAAGTAGAAAAGGCTAGGGTGTTTTCATAAACAACATCAACCCATAATGGTTGGGATGTAGTTTTCACATGGACCATCTCCTGCTATTTTCTAGATAAGTCAACATCAATAAGCATCCTAGCAAAATGTCCCAACTCTCCTTCCAGAGTTTTAGAGTCAACTCTCAATGGAACCCCAATTCCACTTTCAATTTCTAACAAAATTTTAGAATGCTAAAACTCCTAAGGAAACTTGTAGAACCTAACCCAAATATGAGCATTAGTAGACTTTTGAGTCTCTGAATCAAAACCTAGTGTCCAAGGTTGCAAACAAAAATCCCTAGCTCGAGATTAATCACTCCTTTCCTCCAAATGAGCTTTTGATCATTCTCTAAGCGTAAGAAAAAATTGGAAATAACCCTTCCCAACGGATATACGTTTCCACTCAGATTTAAGCCCCAAAATACTAGCTAATTTCCATTTCAAATCAATTTACAGCCATGGCTTTTCGCCTTTGGCTAAAATTAATCAACCAATTAGTGAAAATTGGCATTCTTTAATCTGTTGTTCATAAATTTCTTGTGATACAACAATTGAAATAAAACCACCAATATCCATCGGTTTAGCAACATCATGTTCTTTATTCAAAAACAAATTCGACCCTTAGACAACCTTGGCATAAGATAACCTAGGTCTAGGAGGAGACATTGCTCCAACAGACATAGAAGAATATGAATCAACATTAATTGTTGTATTGGTCATACCTGCAGTTTGTAGGTTCATAGATGGCTGCTGTTTGGCTCTACTGAATCAGTTGTCACGGTAGTAGCACTAGCTACCAAATAGGGAACACCAACTGTTGGAGCAATAGGTCCTACATGACGTCAGCTGCGATCATCTCTGGTTCATCTCATTAATTTTGCGGGCAAGCAACAATAGCTAATGCTTTGTTCAACAGTGGTGCAACAAGTGAAGGGATAATTAGGTCATTTAGCACTAAGAGAACTATCTAGATCGGCCAACGAAGAGGCAACGACAACAAAGTTGACACCAACCGCCATCGACACTAGCAGGATATTTTTTTTATAAAAAATTATAATTAAAATACTTTTTAATTAAAATTAAACTCGGATGACCTAATTTAATTAAATTTAATTAAAATAAAAATATTTTTTAGATAATTAGCATTTTCTGTCTTTTACATTCTATTTTTCTGTACGCTTTTTTATTTTTTCTATATCACTCTACTCTTTCTTTCTCAATTTTTTAGTTCTAATTACTAATTTGATTTTTCACTTATTTTGAAAGATGGTTGTTCATACTTGATAAAAACGAGTTTTTATTCTCAATTTGAGATATTTAGTATTCTCTAATTTGATTTATGTTTAGATATTTCATAAAAAAAAAGGTATTTTTAATTTTAACAAAAAAAACTTATGCATTTTTTTATTACGATTTTTTTTATTCTAAATTGCTTATGTTGTGTAATTGTGACAATGAAATTCTTTATATGATTTAGATTCTATAGATAACAACTCTCTTCTATTCTAAGTGTTTTTTTATTTTAATTAAATTTTAATTTTATAAAATTTATAGTATTGTGTTCGTGTTTTCTATTTTTAAAATTTACGGTTATAGATTTTATCTCTCAATACCTATTTATTATTGAGTGTTGGAAAAAAAAAAACTTATTCTCATTTGGTTATAAAAGTGAAGAAAAAAAAATGGTTCCCTTTAAATGAAAATGAAGCATAAATTTGATTTTATAAAATTGGCTTTAAATTGATTTTAGTATTGAGTTTATAAATTTGATTTTTTATTTTATTATTAATGGATAATATGATAATCTATAAAATTAGAATTGAAAAAAAAATATATAATCGTTCTCTAAAGAAAAATAGAAAATAAAAGAATTGATGTTTTAAAAATACAATTATAGACACTGATCCATTGATTTAACTTTTGATCCAGTGATTAGATCACTGACCGACTGACTCAGCTCATATACCGGATCGACGTTCGGTCTGGATTTTATAACATTGGTGCCAATAACATCTCCCTATTAATATAATTATAATTATAATTATAATTAAAATGATAGTATTATGTATAAATGGAACTTGTTGACGAACTTATTTGCTTTGTCTGTTCATAAAAGTTTGGTGACCTTTCTCACAAGCTTCTTTGTCTACTTGCACATTTATTATTACTATTTTATATATCTTTTGGCCAAAAAAACTTCCACATTTAATATTGAGACTCAGAACTTGACAAGGAATTCATTTCATAAAATAAAATTTAATTTCCTTTTTTAATTTTTGATGTTGAAAGAGATACTGATCTGACGGCAACAATAAGTCCAGTGCGAAAGAAGTGAGAGCATTAATAACGGACTAGATTTTAAATTATTCCTCGTCACGGATATACCGCAATTATCTTTATTTCTTTATTTTTTATTATTTTTCTTTTTATTTTTAATCATTTTCCTTGAACCCATCAATCTAAAATCACAATATCACTTCTTTTTCAAATGGCTGAATTCAAAAAATAATATTTAAAACTATATGATTGGAAATAAATTTTTTTATAAATTGCGAAACTTCATACAAAATGAAAATACTTAAATTTGAAGTTTTTCACTCCCTATATATATTTATAATTTGCATACAAATATATATCAATTGATAATTATAATATATAATAACCAAATATATTGTTGTAAAAAAAATCAAATAACACTTGTCAGAGTATTGTTCTTGAAAGTTTTAAAAAAATATTGTTCTTAAAAATAAAATATTTTTAATTTAAGTTCCCTTCCTATTATGTGAGATTTTACTTTTAAAACATATTTAAACATAATGGATACCTCTATTATACAGTTCGTGACCCATTAAATCGTCTATTGTGTTAAAAAAATCAAATATCTTGTGCTACATAAAAAATCAAGCGAGCATATTTTTTTAGAATAAGCAGGTTGATTAGTTTCTCATTGATCTTAAATCTTTCAAGGTACATTAATGGCATAGCATGGAAGACCAATTTCCCATGAGTACAATTGATTGGCATATTTGCCTTCACTAGCTAGGCAATGTGCAATGGAATTAACTTTCCTATTTATGTGAACAACCTGCATAGAAGAAAGTAGATGGACAACATCATCAATAATAAAATCCAAATGGGTAGCTCCTCTGTTTCATCTTTGAATTTTCTAGACTAATTCGAGGCAATCAGTCTGCATTAAAACTTGTGGTAGCTGGTAGTCCTTTTCCCACTGAAGGGCTTGTCTTATTGCTAGGGCCTCCATTACTAGAGGAGTTGAGAATGAGGAGATTGGTGCTACCAAGCAATGACAATACCTTATGCATCTCTTAAAGTTTCTCTAACACCACCAATTCTGTGAGTTTCATTTCGACTCACATCAACATTAAAACACATAACTCTAGGTGGAGGGGGTTTCCACACTTTTTGTCGCTCTTTAGGCAGTCTGTTGTTGTTTTGCAACGAATGTTGATCACTGTTGGCCTCAAAAAAAAAATCATATGCCTTGATAAATTGCTGGACAACAACTTGAAGTGGTATAAGCACATTATTCCAGACCATCTAATTTCTTGCCCACCAAATGGACTCAAGAATTGTTGCATAACTTGCTACTTTCTCCCCGCCCACTTCACTAAACAAAAACAACATTCATTCAAACATTAAGCTTTAAGGTCTATAATGCTGAGCATCGAAGACTGAGTATGACTAACATTCCCTCGCAAACCTGCACTGTAAAAAAACATGTATACTGGACTCAATAGCTTCATAGCAAAACGGGCATTGTGGGTTCAAAGACACTCCTCTCTTCATCAAATTTTCTCTAGTTGAGATAAAGCCATGAGCTAATTTCCAAACCAAGATTTTATATCTTTCAAGAGATGACAATTTCCATATTGAATGCCAGAGAGAAGACGACGCACTAGTTGTTGCATTTTTCATTTGAGATTATTTTAAGCTTGCCCAATAACCAGATTTAACGTCAACCAAACCTGTTGGTTAGCCTGACCTTGCAAAGGTAATGAAATGTCCCTAATAATTTCAACATCCCTTGTATTAAAAACTTGCTCTAATAAATCTACTAGATTGTTGATGGTCAATAAGATCTGATACCTTTATAATTTTTGTTCCTTCAGGTCTAGGAGAAGACATTTGAAATGAAGTAGGAGCATGCAAACATGCATCCTCCCAAACATTCATCTTCTCTCCATTTCATATGCTCCATAACAATTTCTTTTTAATAAGAGGTACCACTGTCATTATACTTCACCATCCATAACTCGCATTCTGTAGAATGTTTACCTACAAAATAGTAGTGTCATGAAAATATTTAGCTTTAAATATATTGGTAAACAATGTTTGGATTAACTAACAAATGCCAAACTTGTTTTGCAAGCATAGCTAAATTAAAATGGCATAGGTCTCTAAAACCAAGGCCCTCTGTTTCCTTAGAAATACAAAGGTTACCCTATGATGCCCAATGTATAGCCTTTTTATTGTCATCCACATTTTCCCAATTGAAACTATTCATAATCTTCTATAATTTATCAGCTGTAGAGCTAGGAATCTGATAGACACTCAATATGAAGGCTGGTAATGCTTGCGTGATCGCCTTAACCATGACCCCTCTCCCTGCTTTTGAAAGTAACCTCCCTTTCTAAGAACTTAGTTTCCTTTGAAATTTATCACAAAGAAAATTGAAAGCTTTAGTTTTGAACTTTCCAAAATTGAAGGAGATCCCAAATAGAGCCCAGTAAAATGAGTGTTGCTTATGCTTAATGCCATCAAATAAGCTTCCCTCCTAGTTACTAAAACTATTGAAGAAAAAAGAGAGCTTGATTTGCTTGGGTTCACAAGTTGATTGGATGTTGACTCATAGAAATGTTTGAACTCCAAAGCTTCTCTAGGATTTGCCTCAGTGAAAATTAGGCAGTCGTCTACAAAAAAAAAAGAGGTGAGAAAGAACAGGAGTAGATTGTGCAAGACGAAGACCTTTCATAGCACCAACTGAACAAGCTTGGGTGATCAATATAAATAGAACTTTAGCACACTAGATAAAAATATAGGGAGAAAGTGGATCTCCCTGCCATATTCTCCGAGAAGGAACTACATTCCTAATAACATCACCATTCAAATAATAGCATATGATATAGTAAATACACATTTCAGAATCAGATCAACCCAAACATCATTAAAGTCCATAGTGGTAAAGACAAACTTGATGAAACCCCATTTTAGCCCTTTGTAGGCTTTTGCCTTATTGAGCTTTACTGCAACCGGTTGCATTATTTTTCACGGCATGAAATGCTTCTTTGCCCAAAAGGATGTTATTTATGATGAGTCATGAAGGCATGAAGGCACTCTGATTGTCTAACACTAACACTATGCCTGGGTGGAGGGAAATTTAAGGGGAAGGGAAGAAAAATTAACTTCAATCTTGTTTAACATTCATTTTTTAATTAAAATGTGAAGGAAAGGGAATAATTCACCCTCATTCCCTTTACATAAGTTGAAATTGATTACACTTTAATTTGAGGTGTAAAAAATTTCAACTCCTCGTGGTGAAAAACAATTGCCTTATATATCATTTTATAAATATAATTCCCCTTCATTATCCCTTTATCCAAATAAAATAATAGCATTTCTCCACCATTCACTTTACTAATTAAAATTTAATTTTTCAAATAAAATAAATTATAATTTTCTCTCTCCCCTTCTCCTCTTTAAATTAACTCCGCCTTCCTTCCCCACTTTGCTACCATGCATAGAGTAAGTGAGGCAAAATTCCTTTCATCCTATTAACCAAAACCTTTAAGACTAGCTTGTAAATAATATTACACAAGCTAATTGGTCGAAATTCCATCATATACGTATGTTGCTTCACTTTAGGGATTAATACAATATTGGTATGATTGAAATTTTTAAGAAACTCACCTCCATTAAGAACTGAAAGGCACGTTGCAATAATATGAGGGCCAACCAAATCCTACAATGTAGTGTAACAATACCATGAAGGCCATCGGATCCCGTTACTTTATTGGGATCCATTTGAGAAAGGGCTAAAAACACATCATCTATTGAAAATGGTCTTAATAAAAAATCATTTTGCTTTGTTAAAACTTTTCTAGTGATCAACGTGGCAATAGATGGTTTAATAACTCAACCTGAAGAAGAAAAAAAATCATGAAAATATGAGATAGCAACAACAGCCATATCACTCGTTTTAGTAACCCACATCCCCTGATTGTTGAATATCCCCTAAACAGTGTTATTTTGCTTCCTTTAAGAAGTTGTGAAGTGAAAAAACTTGTTATTTTTGTCATCATGTTTGTGCCAATTACAATTTCCTCTTTTTTTAACAAATCATTAAGCCTTTTACTAACAGAAGAAAGCTGTAAAGCAATATCAGATTTATTAATTCTATGTTTCAGCTCACCAATTTCACATATGCATTTCACAATGTCCTCTTTAAGAGTTTGAATTCTTTTCCTGTCCCATACCTCCATCGATGAAACTGTTTTGGAAGATGTTGTATAATATTTGCCTCATTATAATTATCTTCCCAAGTTGTTTGGACAATCTCCTTGCAACCATCTTTTTTTTACCCACACTCATTCAAATTTTTTATATCTTTTAGCTCTAAACTTACACCTTCTTGCGAAATAGGAAAGAGCTACAGGTAGATGATCACTTATTGTATCATTAACATGAGTAATCGAGAAAAAAAAGGAAAACAAATAATCTATTCCGAATTACCAAAATAGAGATCCAACCTCTCCTTCACCATGTGACCACCTTTACAACTCCTTTCACAAGTAAAATCATCACCCCCATACCCCAAATCAACCAAGACATAGTCATTAATAGCTTTCTTGAATTGTTCAATGAGTGTACTAGAATGATTATTGTCTCCATTATGTTCAACTTTAAATAAAAATCTCTTTAAAACCCCCACCCAGTAACCATGGTAAATTTGAAGCTTCATTTAACTGTCTCAAAAAAATTCCAAGATGACAAAGGAATAGTTCTATCTGGTTTGCCACTAAAATCAGTAAAACACCATTTAATATTACCAATGCCCTCCACATATGAATCAATATAATAATTAAAGAAAGAGAGCAAATCAATAGTAGCATAACCACTCCATAATAAGCCTAAACCAACACACTCATCATCATAAGGTATGGCGAAAGGATAATCATCACTACAAAAAAAAAATTAAATATTGTCCAAATTTACTGTCGCAATTTTTTGCGTCAGTAAATACTGTCGCAAAAAATAGATTTACTGACGCAATACTGACGAAAAAAAAAATATTTTAAGTAATTACTGACGCAATCACTGACGAAATAAAAGCGTCAGTAACGCGTTAGAAATGCGTCAGTAAAAAAATAAAAAAACGTTCCTGACGCTTGTGAGCGTCAGTAACGCGTCAGTAATTAAAAGGAGGGAAAATGAATTTTTTTAGCGAGAATTCGCGGGCAAAACAGAGTTACTGA
>CAOJBK010830208.1:0-12590 GCA_948294925.1 Codiaeum variegatum | reverse complement strand
CTAAATGTGCTTAATTATCCAAAATGAATATACACTAGTAGTACCATTAAATCTTTTTATATTCTTTTCAATCACAAGTTTCTGAAGTCTTATAACATATTTCATAAAACGAAGACCGAATTTGTCAAGGACATCAATTCTACTATTGATTTAGAAAAATTTTTAAATAAATTGAATGGAGTATCCCACAGACTGATCCAATACAGTCACTAGATAAGTAGAGATAATTTTAAGGTATAATTATTAGGTATTTTCTATGATTACTTTATTAAAATAAAGTAACTTTACTTGGTTTGCAAAAAAAAAGTTAGTTTTTTTTTGTGAAAAATTAAGATTTTTATTTATATTTTTTTTGCAAATTCAATTATTTTTTTGTAATTCTTCTTAAACGATGAAAAAATCCATAAATTTGATGAAAAATAATTTTAATAATAAATATTAAAATAATAAAAGTAATTTTATAAATTTATATACTTATAAATCTTATAAAAAGGATTTAATTTATAAAAAATATAAAAATATTGTATTTGTTTTTCAAGATTATTATTTTTTTACAATTATGAAATTACTTATATTCATAAAAGTATTATTTTGCATAAACTTATTTGCATTTTATAAATTTATAGTTTATTTTATATTGAAAAACCATTGCGAAAAAATTGGATGATTTGTGAAAGATTACAAATGAAAATTTAATTTATTTACAAAAAAATCATCTTTTTCGCAAATAAAATAAAACTATGTTTTTAACAAATTAATCATAGAAAGTATATATTCGTCACCAAGCCTCAATTCCACCGTGATCTCTAAAAATTATCAACTTAGATTGTGAAATTTTTAATCACTTTACCCTATATGATACGGGACATATGCTAAAGTGTGTCACATACTCTATTAAATAAATTTCAATATGTGTCAAGTGTCGTAAATGATAGTTTGAGAGTTTTTAAAGAGTATAATAGAATTGAAAGTTGACTAATATAAAATGATTATTCTAAATTTTAAATTAATGTGTCTTATTTTTATTGAATTAGTATATAAATGAGTTAGCAAACTCAATTTATGTAAGAATTTTCATTGACTGGTTTAACAACTAATTATATTTTTGTTTAAATTATTCTCTTTAAGTATAAAATTTCACTCTCTTTTTTCCCAAATTGTAAAGAAGTAATGATATAAATGTATCAAAAAAGTTGACTATAATTTCCCACTATATACCAAAAGCAAACAAGTAATTATTGCAAATATGGAGGCAATTTCAACCAGACAAACCTCTTTCTTTTATAATTATTGATGAGATTAAAATTAAAGGTCCCCTTAATAACTTTTGATAATTGATGTTGCCTTCTAATTAAAGTCAATTTAAATTCATATAAAATAAAAAAAAATCAATCTTGAAAAAACATAAGAATATTAAGACAAATCAAAGAAGAAAAAAAATTAAATTAACTGTTAAAAAACAGTTTTATTTATCAAAATAATGATTGTTAATGAGATCTTAAGCTTCCATTTAGGGTATTGAGTCATCATGATTTGTTGCTTTGAGAAGACAAAAGCTGAGCAAATTCAGTTATGAGTTAACTAAAAACTTATTAGAGTTGCATGTGCTTATGTTTGTTAATGGGCCAATCAATAATAATAATTATACATTAATGTCATTTCAAGAAGATTACTGGTTATTCAGCTACGGATTCAGAATTTTAATAAAAGAAGAAAGTTATATTTAAATTTTTAAAATTTAAAAGTAGAAAAATATAAAAAATATTAAAATTTTGAAAAAATAAATGTGAAAATTTTGAAAAATTTATGTGTAATATTATAAAAATTTTAAAGTTTGGGAGATCATCGCCTTTGTTTGCCCCTCAGGCTCAATTTATTTTTTCCTAAATCCTATTAAGTTTTTACACTTGTCTTTTTTTTAGCCAATTTACACTTGCCTAGGCAACACAATGTGTGATGTTTCTTAGAATTTCTAGATTTATTGCTGAATTGAGAGGTAACAAATGTTATTATTTTTAGATATTCTTTTCTTTCTTGAATTTGAGGAATCACAATCAATCACATTCAAATAATTCTTTTTATATCAAATGTATATATTTTTATCCATCAAAGTAAAAATTCATGTATCTTTAATTTGACAAAACTAAATTAAAAAGTAATCTTTATTAAAATATGTTATTAATTATATTTTTTGTAGTTTATTTCTCCCCTCTAAACATATTAATATTCTTTTTTAATTATTTAGACTTATAAATATTCATACATCATTTAATAATAAGAATTGTTTAAAAATTATTTTGTTATGAAAAAAGTGAATTTGTTAAGAAAAGTTAAATTTTCATTTATATCTTTTCATAATTTCATTTATATTTTCATAATTCTTTAAAATTGAATAAAAAATTTTAATTATAAGAAATATAATTTATTATATGTAAATAATGATTTTATACAAATAAAAAATAATTTTATAATTATAAAATATAACTATCTTATAAAAATATAATTTTTTAATAATTTTCATAAATCAGACTATATTTTAATAAAATTTACAAGTGTATAAATTTATAATACCACTCTTATCATTATAATATTTCTCACCAAAATATTTTTTATAAAGTTAACATCTTCTTACACATTTTAAGAATAATTAAGAAAAAATAATCCAATTTACGAAAAAAAAGGCAAATGGAATTTTAATTTTTAGCAAAACAAATACTTTTTTTGCAATAAAGGAAACTAAATCACTATACAAAGCACATAAATGTATAATTGATCAATCATTATAATTATTTAGAGTTAGAATAATAAAACAAATGATATATATATATATATATATATTTGAAAATTAGATACTAAAAGTTACTCGGGGTCATTAAGAACTAAATGAGGCCAATCTTGCAATTGTTTTTGTGTTCCTTAATAGTATATATTAATTAATTATAGTGAAGAAATAAATCAAATAAAAAACGTTAAATAAAAAACGTCATATTTGAAAAATGATAAAAATATTTTTTTTTCTCTTGGTTAACACTTATTTAAAGCGTTAAATAAAAAACATCTTATTCTTCAAATAAGGTATTTTTTATTTAACGCTTTATTTAATTTATTTTATTATAATATATGAATGTGATATCACTTTAGATTTATATAAAAAATAAATAATTAATTTATTAATAGTTGATATATTTCTTGTCAATTAGTTGTCTGTCTGAGAATAAACTTAGTAAGAAATGCCATTAAGGATAATGGAAAAAGGTTCTCTAATTTCAAGGGCATATGGACTGTGTCCCCTTTTTATTTCAAATGACCATTTGATTATTAATTAATTAATTAATTAATTATTGTCTATTTCCTTATCTTTTTATTCAATGAATTTCAATTCACAAATTTCCCATCAAAATAATATGCTTAAGTAGGCCATTATGCTTCCTAATTATGTCACTTTGTCTTAGCAATAAGTAATTATGATTTACATTTGTTTGATTTTATGAGAAACTTATAATTTTATTCAAAATTTCTACTTGATTTCTTCAACTTAGAATAGTTAGTGCTTCACATCTTATCACACTGATTTTTTTCAGCACAATACAGATCCTTAGTTATATAATAAGGTGGCAGCAGCAGCAACTCAGCTAAATCCAATCCCTCCACTTAATAATTTCTATTTGATTTTCATTATTTATTTTAAAATCATATTTCCATAGCAAAGCTATATTTTGAATACTCTCAAAATGATGAATTAGACTCCTTATGCTGCACTTGGGAATAAATTAAGTTCGCAAAACAATATACAAAAATTTGAGAATCAAGTGTTGTGTTTGACAAAAAATTTCTATAGACAAATTAATTATAAATCTAAGAATATAGAAGTGAGTTGGTCTAGATAGTAGTATTTGTTACTTTTTTTGACAAAGGTAGTATTTGTTAATACTATCGATTATTGAATGGAAATCCTAGCCTTACCCAATGCCGACAACCCAGTTTGCAAAAATCATTCCCCCCTATGCCACCTAATGATAGATGAAGAAAAAAGTCCGAATAAAGTAAATGGAAGACAGTGCTTCATTAGAACCTATTGTGAATGGAGGAAATTGTCCTTCCTTCAAGGATAAGTTACTAATAAGGGAAGGTTCAGATCAAACGGATGAAGGTGATCATGAGTCGGATTCTAAACATTGCATGGACACATATGCAAATGATGAAAACAAAGACCAAAATATTCAGCCTTCTAAGAATGCGAATGAGAATATTCCTAATAAGGACTCCCAAAAGGTAAGCAAGGAGTAGATGGAAATGAGTATTATTGTGGCTCGATCAACTGAGATCCCTACAATTTCTTTCATGAAAGAAGCAACGGATAATTTAGAAAAACCTTGGAAATTAGTTGTGGTTGTAAGGATGGTGGGGAGAAACCTAGGATACAAGGCTCTCTCTGTAACAAAATTCAGAATGTGTGGAATCTAGTGGGCAATTATAGAGTGATTGATCTTGAAAATGACTATTTTGTAATCAAATTTGAGAATATGGGCTTCTTGATAGATTTTGGATCATGTATGGATACTATTTTCATGCTCAACCTTGTGATTCTAAATTTGATTCCAAAAATATTATTCCCACTTTATTGGTTACTTAGGTTCGGTTCCTTAGAATGCCCATTCACTTTTATCATAAAAGGGTGTTAATCATCATTGTTGGTTTGATTGGTAAATTGTTGAGAGTGGATTAACAAAATGAGGAGAGTAACAAAGGCAAATTCACCTGTATGGCGATTGAAATAGATACTACCAAGCCATTATATTCTAAGTTCCTTATTTATGGTAAAATTCAAAAGGTTGAATATGAAAACATGCCTGCCATCTATTACAAATATAGTTGTTTTTAGCAAATGGAGGCTTCATGTTCTAGTAATAAGAAGGTTGAAGAGGAGAATCAAATTATAGAAGTTCAAGATGCTCTGATAAATGTTGATGAGGGCAATAATGGCGAGACTGTTGATAAACATCCTCCTAATAAAAAGGATGTTACCACTGATAGAGATGGGGAGTGGATGTATGCCTCTATTCATATAAGGGGAAATGGCAATAGGAAGGGTGAAGTTGATAATAATGTTAAGTATGGATCTAAGAACAGGAAAAATGATGTCGTTAATAGGTTTGAAACTTTGGACAATCTTAGTGAAGGAGAGGCAAATGATTAGGAAGAGGAAGAGACTTAGGAGGTTGTAGAAACTCAAGACTTACAACTTTTTAAAAATGTTAATAAAGTATCCACTTTTACTGTTTAACATAAGAGAAGAGATGGGAAGAACAAAGGGAAAATTTTAGTGTGCCCAAATACTAATATTGTAAAGGACAACAATAGGGGAATTTCCGAATAGGAAAATTCGAAGGAGGGGGGAAATCATATGAGACTTAAGGGTCCTACTTTCACTAAACACAATATGAAAACTTCTTTAGGGATGAAACTCGATGGCTCGAAACATTCGGTGGTGAACATGCCTTCACAACAAGTGATACATAAGATGAACAACAAATAAGCTAATGACTATAATTGTATTGTTAAATTAGGTGAAAGCTCAAAGAAGACTCTAGATATTAATAGGCAAAGTGGTGTGAGAATAAGGAGAATTCCCTTATTGTGAAACCCTTCAACAACAAATCGTCAAGCATAAATAACCCATTGCAGCCCATTGCTCTAGAAGGAGCGGTGATTGGTGATTCTATGCTAGAGGAAAAATTGGAGTAGCTCGTAGTAATGGAGAGAGCATTTTTAAGTGATAATGATATGAACATTAGCATTAATGGAAGTGAATGTGCTACATATAATGAGGATTATAATAACAACATTGAGGAGGAATGTGGAGATCCATTCATGACTCCATGATAAATTCTCTTTCCTTCTGCTTATTTATTTTTTCTATTATGATTTTATCTATTATTAGTTGGAACTGTCAAGGTGCAGGGGAAAAAGTATTCTGTAGTGTTGTTAAAGAATTTATTTGGAAACATTATTGTAATTTCCTTATTATTCTTGAACCCAAAATCAGTGGGATTTGAGCTAATGATGTGATTAGTAAGCTTATCTTCCCAATGTCTCATCATATTGAGGCCATGAGCTTTTATGGTGGTATCTGGTTATTATGGAAGGAGGAGTTATGTATTCGAGTTATAAAAAACAACCCCCAATTTATTTATGCTAAGATTAAAGATAAAAAAGGAAACAAAACTAAAGTAGTTAATAGTATAGGCAGGATTTATGGCATCATTTGAAATTGATTGAAGAGGCCTCTGATGAAGCTATTCTATAATTTGGGGATTTAATACTTGTCACTATTCTAATGAGAAAAAAGGGGGCTCGAAGAAATCTTTGGGGGGTTGATAAGGACTTCATGGGGTGGTAATATGTGTTGGATGCTAGAATTGGGTTTTGAAAGAGCTAAGTTTACTTGAAACAGGGCCTTAATTAAACGGCTTGATGGTTTTGTGAGTAATGTGTATTGGTTTCTGGATAATTCCAACTCAAAAGTCTTTCATCTTCCCAAGATTGCATTCGATCATAGGCCTATTCTCTTATGAATGATTGATAATTCTAATAAGAGGAATAAGGAAGCTAATTTTTGGTTCCTTCCTCCATGGACATTGCATGAAGATTTTGATAAGGTTGTGGCTATCTCTTTGAGGTTTAATAGTGATATTTGCTAATCGATTTTAGATGTGGGCGTTCATCTTCACAATTGGAATAAAGATGTGTTTGGTAACATCTTTTATAAGAAGAGGAAACTGTT
Source organism: Codiaeum variegatum (assembly GCA_948294925.1). Classification (NCBI taxonomy): domain Eukaryota; kingdom Viridiplantae; phylum Streptophyta; class Magnoliopsida; order Malpighiales; family Euphorbiaceae; genus Codiaeum; species Codiaeum variegatum. Next base: position 5,806 of record CAOJBK010830208.1, on the reverse strand, counting down.
AAACAAAATCAATGGGTTTTAAAAAGCTTTAGAGAAACAAGTGTCCCACTCTCTTTAGAATTTGGATATGGAATTGCAAAAAGAGTATGAGCAGGTTCTTTATGAGGAAGAACTTTTTTGGTATCAAAAAGTAAAGACCGATTGGATACAATGGGATGGTAATACATTCTTCTTCTATGCCATGGTTGTTGTCCAAAAGAAAAAGAATAATATTTTGATGTTGAAAGGTGATAATAGTGAGTGGATATTGGAGAAGGAGAACTTAATGAAGTTGTTTAAGGATTTTTATTTAAAGCTGTTTGCCACGGATACTACAATAGTGGGAATTTTGGGTACCAGTAACTTGTTTCCTGCCCGTTCGTCAATGGAGATTGAAGCTTTGTAGGCATAGGTTTCTAAAGAATATGTGGGAAGGGACTTATAAAATATGCAACCTATAATGGTAGAAGAAAAAGACAAGCTTAGCGCATTATTTTTTCAAAAATGCTAGCATTATGTTAGTGACAACTTATTTTATATAGTGGATAAAGCCTTTGAAATTGGGGAAAATGATCCAAAGATGAATGAGACCCTCATAGTTCTCATTCCTAAAGTGGAGAACCCAAAGGATATTTCCCAATTTCGGCCTATAAGCCTTTGTAATGTTGCTTACATAATCATTACTAAGGTTATCAATAATAGGCTCAAGCTTGTCATAGAGAGTTAGGTTAATATGTATCAGACAAGCTTCACTCTAGGTCATCAAATTTTAGATAATGTGGTGATTCTTCAAGAGGTAATTCATACCATGCATAATAAAAAGAATGATGAAGATATGATGGCTGTCAAAATCTATCTAGAGAAGGCATATGATAGGTTGCGTTTGGATTTTGTTTATGATATAATGAGATAAGCTCATATTCCCGATAAGCTTAGCAAGCTAATTTATAATTGTATTTTCATTGAGACCTTTCAAATTTTATGGAATGGTGATTGTTCGATAGTTTCAGTTCAATGAGGGACATTCAACGAGAGGATTCTCTTTCTCCCTAAGTGTTTGTTCTGTGCATTGAGAGATTATCAGACTTGATTATGGATAAGACTGAGAAGGAGCAACAGAAACCTATTAGCTTGTCGATATGAGGACCTAAGCTATCCCACATATTCTTTATAAGTGGCCTTATAATTTTCTCTGAGGCTTTGAAACAACAAGTGGAGGTCATTATGAACACTTTTGAGGAATTTTGTGTATTTTCATGTCAGAAAGTCAATTCTGCAAAATCCTTGCTTTACTATTCTTGTAACATTATAAGGGTCGTGAAGGATGAGCTAGCTAGAGTTAGTAATTTTATCTATGGTAGGCTTTGAAATTATTCTTTTAGTGGAATTATTAATCATATTAGGGAGAGACTTCAGATTTGGAAGGCGAGACATCTGACGCATACAGGTAAAATTATCCTTACTCAAATTGTTCTTCTCACCATCATGACTTATGTTATGCAAACTATTTGCATCCGTGAAGCAATGTGTTGTGAGATCGAAGGCATATGTCAAAGGTTTGTATGGGGTGGTAAAGATGAGAAAAATGGTATTACTTTTATCAAATTGGACAAATTGTGTCAACCTAAAAGTAATGGAGGTAGTGGGAAGAAACTTAAAGAGATGAATGAAGCTCTCATCCTAAAATTAGCTTAGACCATTGCTATCAATCAGAATTCCTTATGGATATGGATTATTGGAAGCAAATATCATTTGAATGATGAAGGGATTCCTAGTACTTTTAATGAAAAAAAAAGTGTGAAGATCGATTCGTCATATTTGGGGATGGGTTACTACCAGTGCCCATTGGTCTATTAGGAATGGTAGGAAATGTTTTTTCTAGCTTGATAAATGGCTGGGTTAGAGTCCTATTGTTGCTAGTTTGGGTGATAAAATGAATGGGGCTATGCTAAGTGAAATGGTGTCGTACTATGAGGATTCAAATGGCAATTGGAAGTGGGTAGATCTTCAACATTTTTACCTACTTCTGCTTTACTTGATTCTTGCAGGTGTTGTCCCTCCAAAGGCAGATGAGCATGATGATTTTTTTATTTTGGGCTCTTATCTCGTTAGGTAAATCGAGTGCTAAGTCAGCTTACACTTTGATTTCTCAACATAGTAAGAAGAGAAAAATGATAAATGTGGGATTATTTGGGGTTGGGATGGTCCTCTCAAAATTAGAACCTTCTTATGGTTGTCTTTTCATTATAAGCTTTTGACTAATGTGGAAAGAATGAGGCATCATTTTACCGTAGATCCTCTTTTCCATAGATGTATAGGTGGCTATGAAGACACTCTTCATGTGCTTAGAGACTGTGTTTGTGCCAAAGAGATTTGGAAGCAATTCTAATAAGATATTGATGATAAGGAGCAGTTTTCGTCTTCCAATGTGGAAACTTGGTTTCAATAGATTTTGTGGGATACTTCCAAGATGATTGCAGAAATTCCATGGAAATATATTTTTAAGGTGGTGCGCTGGAAGGTATGGCAGTGGAGGAATAAAGATTTTTGTTCTCAAGGTGATCATTTACCTATACAACATGTACACATTGTCATGGCTTTCGTGAACCATATGCTGAAGGTGTATAACCTATCCAACCAGCAAACACAAAACAAGCAGATGCATTCGATTCAATGGACTTCTCCTCACCACGAAGCTTTCAAATTAAATATTGATGGGGCATTGAAGCAAAGTTCCAATGTATGTTCTACTGGTGGCTTATTGCACGATAGTAATGCTAAGTGGGTTTGCGATTTTGCAATATGTTTAGGCACTATTCCAGTGCTTGGAGTTGAGCTATGGGACTACATTTTGGTCTTAAAATGACATGGGAGAAGGGTTTTAAAGAGCTTCTTGTTGAGTGTGATAATCTCATTATGACTCAAATTATTTTGGGCAGATGTGATATGCCACAATAGGTTGCTAGTTTGGTTAAAGGAGTGGAGAAACTTATTAAGTTATAGAGGAAAATTTCTATCAGCCACATTTATTAAGAGGCAAACTACTATGCAAATTGGCTCTTGGGTCTCATTACTTTAATTCTCCTCCTAGTGATCTTTGTAATTTGCTTTTACATGATGATTTTGGAGTCTTTTATATAAGAGCTTGTATAAATTGATACGTTCTTTCGGTGATTAATAAAGTTCTTGCATATAGAGTCTTGTGATGCCGTTGCTATTCTAATGTCAACCTAATTGGAATTAGTTAGTGCAACACTTGAAGATTTTCATATATCTCTTTTATTAATATTTTTTTAAAATAGTATTTGTCACTTGATAGATATTATTATGATTTAAATATTTGACTTAGCTAGTAACTTGCATGTAATAATATAAAGGGTAAAATATTATTTAGTCCATAGATTTTGATCAAATTAATACTTCAATCCCCGTATTTTGCAAAACTAACAGTTTAATCCCTCAAATTTGATTTTTTTTAACAGTTTAGTTCTTTTATCCTATAGTTTTGTGTCTTCCCGTTAATTTTTTTGCAAAATGACTAAAGGGACAACAAATATAGTCTAAATATAACTGATTGAATGTATAAACTTTAAAAAAACTATGCATTCAATCAATTATTTTGCAAAGATAAAGTGAAAACTTTGTACCTTAATAAATTGACTGAATGAGTATAATTTTTTAAGTTTATGATTTCAATCAGTCATATTGCAACTATACGTACCTCCCCTTTAGCCATTTGGCAAAAAAAACAATGAAAAGACATGGAGCGAAGGAACTGAGAGACTAAACTATTAGATAAATCAAAATAGAGAAATTAAACTATTAATTTCAGCAAATATAAGGACTGAAATATTAATTTGATTAAAATTTAGGGATTGAACCGTAATTTACTCTAATATAAATTATGAATTCCATAATATAAATAAAAAATAATTTTCTTATTGGAAAATCATTTATTCGATTTTTTGTTTGACAAATGAAAATCATTTATTAGTAATTTAGCTATTTTTTAATGTGCTGTTTTGAGATGGAATTCTTTATGGACCAGTTGCTTGTACTATGCAGGCCAAAATATATATTATTAATTTAATAATGTTTTTTAGAGTTGATTTTTGGATTGAATCTGTTGTAATTATTTTATGGCTATAATTATTTATTAAAAATATATTTTTTTTCTTTCCAATTTTCTTATACTTTTAGAACCGTCGGTGACCCCATTTTAATCTCATAGCCATTGTCTGCATGTCAAACCAAGAATATTGTTTCTAATTTATTTCTTTCTCTGACTTTTAAATCTTATCAATAAATTCAAAATTTTCACATCAAATCCAATCATTTTTTTAAAAATTTAGACAGTTTTTAAGGAAAAAAAGAATTTTATGAATGAGTTTTTATTTTTTTTTTAAATTAATCAGTATTATTAAATTATATATGATCTGATTAGTCTTTTTATCATTTTTTTATAGAGTAATGGAAAATTTCAAATTTGAGTATCTCAGAGTTATCACTAATTTGATGAAGTAAATTTCATTTATTGTCTCTCAACTTTTACAAGATCACTCAATTGTCTTTTAACTTTAAATTATAATATAAAAATTGTATAACTTTGATTTTTATAATATAAAAATACTTTTTATAAAATTTTGACTCTAAAACATTTTAAAATTATATTTTGCTCTTTGAAATAAAATGAGATTTTCAATTAGTCCAGAGTCATTTAAAAACTCATATATAAGATTTTTGTGATAGTGAAAATTTTAAAAAAATTAAAGATCTTTTAAGTTTTATACTAAAATGAATTAATAAATATTTATCAATTGGATCTAATTAAAAAAATAAAAAGATTTATAAGATAGTAAATATAAATAAGAAAATATTAGGATAATCGAAAAACTATTCTATTACTAATTTTGAATTCAGAGTTATTTCTATTACAAATAAAATTAAAATATTATAAAGTGTATTAGTTTAAAGTTCGAGAAATACCAACGAAAATTACTCAATTTGATGAGAATTATTAATGGAAAAAAATAATCTCCACTAAGTAGTATATATTATTTTAATGCAAAATGAAAAAAAGGTGAAGCATGCACAAGGAGAAACAATAATAGCTAGAATAGTTATTGCTCCGTGAAGGGTTGAATTTTATATTTTATGAGAAGTTTTATAATATATTTGTTTTAGTAATAATTTAATTAAAGACATTGATTTATTCCCTAAAACTGAAGCGACAGTTGAAATAACAATTCTTGTAGTTAAAGGAATTTATTCAATTAAATTAATATTTTCACGGAATGTTAAAAATGTAACACCTAAAGCAATATTTTAAGACCATCTCCAGCCCAAATCTTCAAAATATAGCAAATTTTATTTCAAAATGTATCTGCTACAGTAAATTTATTCCAACCAATTACTTCATGTTCAACTCCAAAAAGAATATTCTCCACATATTCATATCTAATACTAATATTATATTATTTATACTTTTTACATATTGTATCCATATTTTATTTAATAGTTATCATATACATTCATCTATTTATTTATAATAAAATTTAATATTTTATTATATTTTAAAAATAAATACTATATGAATTAAATAAATAATATATTTTAATAATAACTAATATAAATACATTTACATATTTTTTAAATTAAATGATTTAATATATGAAGAGAACTAAAAGATATTTTATTATTTAAGTAAAAAAATAATATTATTTTTAATGACAATAATAATAATATTTAAGTAAAAATAATAAAAATTAAATTAAATTTATATGCATTTGGTAATAATATGATAAATATAATATAAATTTGGATTAAA
>CAOJBK010829581.1:0-11916 GCA_948294925.1 Codiaeum variegatum | reverse complement strand
ATAAAACATTTGATATATATTTTTTGTATTTGTATAACCTTTGTTAGATATTGATCTCACAATAAATATATATATATATATATATATATATATATATATATATATATATATACTCTGATCAATGTGCTCTCTTTAATAAATATTAGTGTAATGTTGTATATAAATACGTACATTTAATGGGAAGAAGGGGTTATATTTGAAATGAAAATGTGATAAAGTAATATTTTCTTTTTAATGAGATATTTTTATCCTGTGAAATTTAGAGTACTAATTAAGAGTGTTGACTTTATATATTACTATACATAATGGTAGTGATTGGTAAGAATGAATCATATTTATACACTTTATTTTTATATTATTTTATTCAAAAATAATTTATCGTGCTACTTAGTATACATGGATTGAAAAAAAAAATAATTGACCTATTAAATAAACATACATATATCTACTAAAATTATTATGATAAATTGATAAAAAGTAATTTTTTAAGATTATGATACACCTATTTTATATATTCATTATAATTATTGAATAGTTAATTAATCCATATAAAAAGAATATGCATGACTTTTTAGTGGAAAGCATGCATGAATTTAGACAATTATAATTAAATATAAGAAATAATTAATTATAAAAATAATAATTGACATGACAAACATTGAATTCCATTCAATATATATATATATATATATATATATATATATATAAACTCAATTTATAATTTTGACTCGTCGTCGCAAGGCATTGATGCTATTCAAAAATCTAATTTGACATTAACTATAAATTTGTAAAAAAAATTAAAATATAATTTTTTTATGAAAATTTTATTTTATTTAATTTTACAAACTTAATCACAAAGCATATTATTTAAAACTACTCAATTGTGAAATTTATTATTCTAGTAGACTTTTTTTATTTAATAGAAAATAATTTTTCTTTAGCAAATTGTTTGCAACTGGCCCCGAGCATTTAGGTAAGAAAAGTATCTGTCCTTAGATTCTTGGTCCGATGAAAATAGAAATGGGCCATTCGTTAAGTTTAGGTAAAAAATCTTAATAACACAAATAAGGAAATGAATGTTCTTTTTGTATTATCCTCAAAATCAGAATCAAACAATCACTATTTTTTTTAATACAATAATGTAGTAAATGAAAGAAAGAGAACAAAACAAAGGAATACAAAAAATAAAAATAAAAAACTAAAGAATGGATAAATGTCTTAGAATCTAATGATGACATCTACACCAGCCATTGTTTTCAGAGCTCTGCATCGATCTATAATTCCCCAGATGTAGGCTGAGCCATCACTAGGAACTCCAAGACTGAAGGAGAGGGGTGGTATTTATGTGGCAATCAATCGTCGTAACTGGTGGAGATATAAGAGAATGTTGTCACTCCAGTGAAATAGCATCAGTCTAGCGACTGAATTAGGGTTTTACTTTAGTAAAAAAAGGATGAGTTTCTTGCCTAAGAGTGTGTTGATGATAGTGTTGGAATTTTGAGCCTTTATATAGGTTCCCAAAGGCAGTGGGATCTAGGGAGCATGGGATTGGACTTAGATTTAGAACCATGTTCTTTAGGCTTAGGCTTTCAGCCAAGGGATTCTTGAGATGAATAGTTAAATTTAGGACCAACAGAACTAGACCCTTGGAGAGTAGGTTTTGGTCGATCATAGCCTAGGAGTACTGAAGAAGGAACTTTATCAACCCTGGACTGAAATTCTCTCCTAGGGGTCTAAGATGAAGGCTTGACCCATGGTAGATATAAGGGTTGACCTTTAGGGCTTGTGCCGATGGTTAAGAACTGAGCCTGGGGAGGGACCAGGCCAAATTTCTCGTCAAGGGGCCTAAAAAGGGGAAGCCTTGATGGCTTAGTCTAATATAAGGGATCCTAAGATAGGCTTTGCATCTGTTGGGCCTTATGTTTTTGGGCCAATATCAACAATACCCCCTGCATCTCTTACCGAGAGTCCTTACTGCTACTCAACTAGAGATGCAACTATATCAGTCATTCTTCCTAGGACTTGTGTAAATTTTGCTCTTTTAATCATTAGTGGGGCATCGAATTTAATGCCCCATTTCAAGGTGCCTTTTCAGCTCCTTGTCTTTCCATCTTTTGACGTTTTAATTCCCTTCCCGCCTAATTTTCACGCTAAAATTTTGGCTTGAGAATATGAAAGGTCACTTTATTAATGGAAGGATATATACTCTGCTTCCTTAGTCAATTCTTTCTACAATTTGCAAAAATGCTTAATCATTTTCAAGAACCCTTGCCGATTTTTCCTCATGGTAAGTCCTTAGAACTTTTGCTTTTTCTTTCTTTTTATCACATTGGATTTTTTTTAATATGCTAAGGCAAGGTTAATTTATCTTATTTCACTCGTGGTAGTACCTACAATAAAAATGACCAAGTCCAAGAAGTTTGCTTCAACTGTCGACTTAATTGAGGCCCACCACAATCTTTCTGATTCCGAGGAAGTTGTCAACCATGTACTTGTCTCGTACCCTAGTTATTATCTATAGGTCCCTGCTCCTCCTCCTCTTTAGAGTCTCTCCCTTATTTCTTATATGGGGATTCCTATCCAGAAAGGCTTAGAAACATAAACCTAGTGGCTAATTGGAATAAGTCTCTTATGGTAAGGACTTGGCCCTGTATAGTGGTGACTTTAAGACATGGTATGATAATGCTAATCAATCATCCTCTGTTGCTTTCTTCTCTCCTATTCTCATCCCCCATAAGTAATGTCTTCACTTTTGGGTTTGGGATTATGACCCCCACCTTGTATGATACCTTCGTTCTTCTAGGGGTCCCCATTTCTAGCCAACTCATTGATCCATTCATTCCCTTTGTCGATTCTAGCCAAATTTCCTTCTAATGAATTTCTTACCAACATTTCTTTGAGGACAACTGCTCCTATAACTAGGATCCCTCCTCTAAGAAGCATGTGGCTTTCCTTTTATATTTTTCATGTAAATACCTCTTCTACACTGCCTTGGTTAAAGTCACCAAGGAGTACCTAAAATTGTCCAAGGCTTTGGTATCTAGTCAAAGGTATGGCTTTGGATGTTTGATTATCTCAAACATCTATAGGAGAATCAAAAAATTCTAGACTAGCCCTGAGGAACTTTCTTTTTCTCACCTTAAGGGACCCATGTGGGTTGTTCAGCTCTAGCTAATGGCTTACTTCCCTAACTTTGTTAATAATCCTAAGATGGATAAGCTCTTTCACACCTACGATTAATATTTGAGGATAGGGTCAATTAGGGTACTATCTTATTAATAAGTGGTGGAATTCTTCTACTCCACCTGAAGAGTTCCTAGTTCATTCTTTAGTGCACTCAAGCTAATCACGAGCATGATCATTAGAGCAAGACCCCAACTTGATGGATAACTTCCTTTTGACTTTGCGTTTATAACAAAGAAGATAATTTTTTGTCAGAACAATTCATTTGAATATGTTCTTATTCCAAAAATAAGTTTATTTAAGTTTTATTTTTCTTTCATTAAAATCACCTTACTTAACCATATTCATCTTCTTCCTTCTTCATAAATTCTTCTGGTATCTTTTGGCATATTTAAACCATAACATATGTTTCATCAAACCATACATTTTGAGCCATTCTTCCCTCTCTCTCCAAACATCTCAAAATGAGCTACCGCAATAAAAGCAAATGCTAATACTTTGATTTAAATCACATCATTAACCTAAATGAGCTTGAACAAGCTAAGGATCATCATAAAAAGGAAATCATTATTACAAACTTCATAAATACCTATTTTCATGATAGGCTTATAAAGTGTATGAAGATTTTAGAGCCTTTTATGACAAAAATCATGAGCTTATGAGGTGTGATTGCTCATCAAACACTAAGATAGAAAGGAAGTTTAAGTTTCGACAAAACTTTTAAACCTTCCTTTATCACCCATATTGGTGTAAGAAACCCCATGACTTATGTTAGTTTTGATGTGTTTTTTATTTAATAATTTCTTTGTTGTTTTGTTTTATATGTTATTTCCATGTATTTCCTATGTTTTAAATATAAATATATCTTTGTGAGGAGTTATTATTACATTATGGTACATTATTTGACTTTTTTAAGCTTAAATTTTAATTATTTATGAAATTCTCTTTTTGTCCTTTAGTCATAAGTGTGACCTAACAGTCACAGGTGTGCCTTTTAAATTCTTTTTTTATCGTCAGAATTTTTGCTTAGTAGTGATCGTCACCAACCAGTCACGAACTCGACCAGGTCCAATTATTGAAAAAATTAAAATAGTTAAAAAGCAATTAACCAAAGGTTAATGAGTGTTTACCAACCTTTGTAGCCTTTGTAAACACCCCCTACAAATACTCCACAAACTCTTTTACGGCACTCTTATCCCAATTCCACTTCATCAATGCTTTAAATCACTCAAATTCTCTTCATCTTTCAACTTCTCCTATCTCTTTCAATGGCTTCCAAGAATGTAAGGTGCAAAGGTGAGGCTTCCTCAATCAAAGAGGAATCCCTAACTCAAAGAAGCCTATCTAAAGAAGGAATGATTAGTTTGATGGAAGGAAATTTCCTCCCTCACTGATTCAAGTCATAAATCCAAATACACAATCACCTTTAATTGATTTATTCAACCACACCAAAACCTTAATTAGGATGCCTTGAAAAAGGTAAACCTTGAACCTTAATTCTGTAACCTATTCGCCTCTGAATATACTGGCCAATAGCGACCACAAGTATATGGGCTATTATAGTATAAACTAAGAACTCAAGGTTGTAGTCTCAAGGAACTCACATTGGCTTATTGATTTGTTTCACAAATTGCAATTAAAGTAAAAGAAATTTGAATTTTAGAAAAGTAAATTAAATAATGGAACTAAAGAAAGCAATGTAAATATGTGATATGAAATGATATGAGTGGATCTAGAGATCTTAACAAGTCGTAATCCATCATCTATGAACTTAAGTAATTGGATAAGTCGATTATGCCAAACTTTCCAATTTCAATGTAATAATTCAATTAGAGGTTATTCTACTAGCAATCACATTCATAGAAGTAATCCAAAGACAACATGCTTCAAACATTAGATTTAAGACTAAAATTTATATTTCTAATTCATTTTAGAATCTCAATTGAATAATTTCGAGTTCGGATTTCCACTCTTGCTCCATCACCCAAATCCTAACTTAAACTAATTGGTGATCTATTAATAGTTTATAATCATTAAATCAATTTAATCAAGTAAAAGTTTAGCAATATCAAAGAACCCAATTACTATTATTCATATCAAGACTACTTCATGCTCAATCTCTAAACAATGGAAATTTAGCTCATGATTGGTTTATAACTCAACAAATTAATAATGAAATTTAAAGGAAACACGCTTAATCACTTAACATAAAGTTTACCTAAATAAATTTAAAGTAAAAGAGTTAAGAATATAAACCTCAAGAAGAATTGCAGAAAATTTCAATATCCTTGAAGAAATTTGACTCAAATCTTGATTACAAACAAAAAATCCAGTGAAAACTAACTAAATCTATGAAACTGTGATGAAAACTATGAAGATTTTGAGTCTAAACCATCCAAAACAATATTTCTACCACTAGATTTGTTGTAAGGTACGAAACAAAATGCCCTAAAATAGCATAAAAGTTCAAATTTATAGTTGTAGAAAAATTGCATTTGTACGGTATGATTACACTTGCATTGGCCTATATAAGTGCCTTATGCCTCTGCAAGTGTTGTATTTTGGTCTAGTGAACAGTATGGGCTAAAATTGATTTTTGCGTCCATATTACCCTCTTATATGGCCCCGTGTGGTCATGACTTTCTAGCACAGTGTATGGTATAGCTTGCATTGCTGCATTCGACCATTACTTGCTTTGGCATAGCTCGTGTAGTTGCAATATCCTTAGAGCTCTTCCAAAATTTCCTTGTTTGATTTTATTTCGGTCAAGAACCTCATCTTTCGATCCAAAAACCCCATTTTTGCATTAGTTCTTGATTTTCTCTAAACAATACTTAACAAATAAATGAAATGTAATTTTTGGATAAAAACCGACTTAAACATTGGGAAAAAACATATAAAATTACACTTAGAATAACTCCCCTACACTTAAGCCTTTGCTTGTCCGGAAGCAAAATAAAACAATGACATTGTATAGATAATCTAACTTTCTCAATCAAACTATATAAAACCAAACCTTTATTCAACTATTCGAACAAATCAAAGTCCAAGTTTTCTCAACTAACTAGCTAAATTCTAAACTCAAAATTAAATTTGAACAATTTCAATGATATTATAGCATTATCAAGCACCAAAATTCAAGTTAAATAACTAAGCAAACTTCTTCTATGCAACAGATTTAAAATCAGACAAATAAATGTTTTCATGCTTAGGAATCAACACAACCTTTTTTTAGAACAACACACATGTCATACAAAACTTAAACTTTAAGTACATGCTCTCTCTCTCTCTCTCTCTCTCTCTCTCTCTCTCTCTCTTAAACTTCTACTTTTATTAACTTCAAGGAGCCTGACTTAATTGATTATGCTATTAGCCTTTTGATGTGAAGGTAAACATTTTGTGATGCCGACCTTTAATTACTCAGCTAGTCATAAACATCATCTTGCTACTAGCACTATTCATAGTTCCTTTAGATTTATTTCGCTTTGCGCAAAACAATAACCAGCACAATATGAAATTATTTTCAAAGCTCCCTGTTTATTTAGTGCAAACTTTTTTATTTATTCACAATCCATGTATGTTATTTCAAAAAGTTGTCATTAAATTCCTAAGATTACTAAAGTGTTTACCAAAATCTTAATCATGCAACATTTGAATCTAATATGCTAAAAAATTTAACAAAAAATTTGAATCTCAATCTTGTCATAAGATCAAGGAAACTCTTTACTTTTGAAATTCAAAATTTAGAATTTAGTAACTAACTAAGAAAACTAAAAAAATAACCTATAAGAATAGCCAAATTTGAAAAATTTTTGACAAAAAACATAACTCAATCAAGATGGCCAAATTATCCAAACATTGTCAAAATTGAACAAATCAAGGCATATAACCACAACCCCCAACACCCCCACCCAACTACACACACACACACACATTTCACATATTGTCCCTAATGTGTAGAAAATAAAAATAAAAGAATAAAGGAAGGGTAAAAAGAAAAACTTGATTCTGGCATAACGGCTCTAAGGATGAGCCTAGCATCTATCACTATATATCATACATCACACAAAGCTCACAAAATACTATTCTGGTTATACAATCACCCAAGCAAAAAAACATAGAAGAAAATAATCTAAATAGTGGGTTGCCTCCCACTCAGTGCTTCTTTGTCATTGTCTTAATTGGACGTTGAGGTAAGATTAACCTACCTCAGAGGAATCAAACCTCTCATCATGGACTCCAAATTTGTTATTATTAGAACTATACTTTTTATTGGTTTCATTCAAACATTGCCTTAAACTCTTTAAGCAAGAATCCACAACAGATTTGGGTAACCATACAAGATTACCCTTTGTTTTCAAAATTTTACTCTTTTTCTTATCTTTCTTTCTCATTTTTGGCTTACCATTACTTTGGCATTCATTTTTTCCTTTGATTTTTGGTATGCTTACCGACTCTTGAGCCATAGTCGAAGGCAAAATTTCAGTGATTTAGGCACCATATTTCCTGCACAACACAACACGTCACAAAGACATGATTAACCATATCAATATTATCATCTAATGGTTTAGATTCAACTATGGTTTCACATAATTTAATTTCCTCATATGTAATAGTGTATGCATGAATCTTTGGTTGTTGAAAAATAATATGATCATTACCCACTCTTTGGGTCATTTTTCATTCATAGACATCTATGATGGCTCTAGCAGTTGCTAGAAATGGTTTCCCTAAGACATGTGAGTTGTTAACATTTTCATTCATTTCAACTACCATAAAGTTAATGTTAAAAATAAATTTTCCAACCTTAACTAACACATCTTCAACTATCCCCTTAGGTTGAATAATAGATTTATCAGCTAATTCCATTTTAAGATTTGCTGGTTTAGGTTATCCTAAACCTAAGGCTTTATAACTTTTAGGGGTATAATAGTTAAACTTGCCCCTAAATTAGCTAGTTCTTTCTCAATATTCAATCTACTTAAGAGATAAGGAATAGTAAAACTCCCTAGGTCATTAAGCTTTTGAGGTAGCTTAGTAATATTATAAGAGCTTTCCTCAAATAGTTGCACCATAGACACCTCCTCTAGCTTCTGTTTTTTCTCAAGCAGTTCCTCCAAAATTTTCACATACTTTGGCATCCGTATCAAAGATTTGACTAAAGACATATTTATATGTAATTGAGTAAAAAGAGTTAGGAGCTTACCTAGCTCGATATACAGCTGTCTTTGCATCAAACGTGAAAGAAAGGGAATAGGAGGTGCATGTTTTGATAATTGAAACTCTGAATCTATGCACTACTCCCTTTTCTTAGCTAACTTTTCCACTTTCTCAACCTCAACCTCTGCCATTACCTATTCTTTCTCATCACCATCCCATCGAATGACAGAAATAGCCTTAGTCTACTCAGGTTGGCTAGGAAACTTACTCCTTTGGTTCACTTGTAATTAAGTGGCCACTTGGCCAATTTGAGTCTCAATCCTTTTCAATGATGCCTAAAATGAATCATATCTTCTATTTGTAGTCTCTTGAGCTTGAGTACAACCTTGAATATAGGTGTTCAGGCTAGTTTCCATAGTAGATAACCATTGACCAAAATTAGAAGATTCTCCTTGATTTTGTTGCCCCTTTGCATCATTTAATTTTTTTTTGTTGAAATTGTTGTGGTTGGTTGTTGTTCCTCCAACCAAAATTGGGGTGATTTCTCCAACCCGGGTTATATGATTTTGAAAAAGGGTCATTCCTTGGTTGGAATCCATCCAAAGCATTTACTTCTTCAATATCACCCTTAACAAAGTCATAACTTGAAGGGCACACATTAGCTCTATGGAAAAAAAATGCCATAAACTCCACAAACTTTGAACGGGTGAATTTCCTTTCCTTTTCAAAATCTCAACTTGGCGAGTAAGCTCAACAATTTGCATCACCATATCCATATTATGTGAACTATCTTGAGCTATAGCTCGCTTCCCCTCACAATTTTTTGCTGGAAGTTGCCTTTAAGCATTTCAAATAATTGGATAGCCTCCCCGATTGTTATTTCACTCATTGATCCACCAACAACATAGTCTATAATTCCTTGATTTTGATATGTCAGCCCATTATAGAAGAATTGGTTGAGAAATTAAAGAGGGAAATGGTGATATGGACACTGAATCTACAACATCTTAAATCTTTCTTAGCCTTATAAAAAGGTTCACCATCTATCTGCGAAAATGTCACAATCATGGTGTGAAGTTAAATGGTTTTCTAATGGGAGTAGAGTTTTTACATGAACTTAGTGTATACTTCCTCCCAAGTAGTGAGGGAATAAATGGGGTAAGGTCATCAGCCATTTCTTTGTCACATCTTTTAATGTGTATGTAAAATACCTCATCCTTAATTAATCTTCCATCATACCTTGAAGAGGAATAGTTTGAATGATGGAGTAGAAATCTCAAATAACATTGAGGAGATCATCATTTACCACTTTATAGAACAACGATAGCATGTTATAGTGTATGGATTTGAGCTCATAATTCCTTGAGGCCGTGTCCAAACGGATGCGAGAAGTCACCGTACCAATGATTGGCTTGACAAACTTTTTCATTAAACTCTTTTTATCCCCCATGATTCTCGGAGGATCAACTATCACTCATCCTTAATGCCTTAGTTTTGTGGATCAACAACTACCTCCTCCTTATGATCTATATGAGGATTTTCAATAACCTTTAGGTCCTCCCTATTATTTCATCCTTTGTTCTCCACTCCAATCCTGTTCATGTTCTCCACTTCAAGAGATCTTCTTCCATTCATAAAATTTGTAAAAATAAAAAGGAAAATAAAAGCATCAAACAAAAACTAAAAATACTCACAAGAAACAAACTAGTAATGCCTAGCTAGTTCTCCAGCAATAGTGCCAAAAACTTGTTTGCCTCAGAATATACTGGCCAATAGCGATTGTAAGTATATGTGCTATTGTTATATAGACTAAGAACCTGTGGTTGTATCCTCAAAGAACTCACTTTGGCTTATTTATTTATTTCGTAAATTGCAATTAAAGTAAAAGAAATTTGAATTTTGGAAAAGTAAATTAAATAATTAAACTAAATAAACTAATGCAATGGGTTCTTAGTTTGCATACACATAATCCATTTAAATTCCATAGCCTTTATCATTTTGAAGAATTTATACCTAATATAGTTTCCTTAATTTCATTCGGGTCAGCTCTTGATCAACTTCTTCATAAATGAACAACTCTTGTACATTCTTATGAAGAAACCTGTATCTCTCCAATAGGTGAGATACACTACTAATCCTTCGAGGTCCTTTTATATGGATACATAATGAACTGGAAAAATTATTCATGAGGTTGATCAATTTTACTTGACCATTTTTTGGATCTCTCTGGATGACAACTCATCTAATATTATCTTCCTCTCTATGCCATTCTTCTTTAAGAAATTTCTTTCTCAAGAAAAGGACAATTTGGCTAATAACACTTATTTGCCTATAAAAGATAATGATAGAATCCTAAACCGCCTTTAGGATATCCAACAAACCTATCTTTAATAGACTTCTCATCCAATTGACTTATTTCTTAGCCTTTTAATGTAAGTTAACACTACTAATCTTAATAGACTTAAGACTTATCAGTGTACCATATCTCATATGGATTTATAGAAACAAATAATGATGAAATTCTATTAATGATGTAGGGAGTTATCTCACTAGCTAATCTCAATCAAGAAATTTACAAACTTTCATAGTTCTTTATTAATTGTACCTTATCTCATAGGGTCTATCTCTTTTAGACATACCATTTAGGTTATGGCATTCTAAAAGGGATATATAATATTATGCCATTTATGTTTTAGAAGTTTCCAAACTCCATTCTAAAGGATTTAATCTCTCTATGTCATATATGGTTTCAATATCTTTAGATGTGTGTTTTTTAACTTCATTCATGAATCGTTTGAACTCTTTAAATAATTCGTGTCTATATTTCACCAAATAAACATGCTCTTATATTAAAAGATCATCTATAAATAAGATAAAGCATAAATACCCTCCTTAATCCATTTCTCTAAATAGATCACATACATCCCATGTATGAATTCAAAAATCCATTTTGCTCTTCCACTTTGTCTAATAAAGGGTGATCTAGTCACTTTTGCCATTGAATCAAGATTCAAAAGTCAAAATAGGTTCATTTCCTATCTAGGATCCCATGTTCTCCAACCTTAGAATCTTTATATTTGGCTAAATGACCTAGTTCTAAGAGACTAAATTAATTTTTGAATTAGGGTTAGGTATTAACCATGGCACCAATATTAATTAAGTTCGGAGATGTTTTTGTTATTCCATTATCTCATAATAGAAACAATTAAGTATAACCCATGTAATTAACTCTATCGTTACAATAGAGACATATTGCTTAAAGTTAGAGTTCAGAACTCATATTTTCAAGAAATAATGTTTTGATGACATTAGAAACATGCAAAATTGTTTTTCAACAAAAACTGATATCCCATACCAATAGGGTTCAATTCAATTTCCCTTGAAACAATACTTGTTCCAATAATTGAACTAATTCCACTGTTTCTCCAAACTTAGAGTAATGAACTATATATGGCATATTAGAAGTAGAACAATTGAAAATTGTCCCTTTTTCAAGGTCCATTAATCTCTTGCTCTTTATATTATCCTTAAGGTATTCTAAACACTTTTGACAACATATTTCTAATATTCTAA
>CAOJBK010829223.1:0-11810 GCA_948294925.1 Codiaeum variegatum | reverse complement strand
TAAAGCAGTTTGGCGCAAGGTTCTGCCTAGTGCAGGTGTCGACAACAGTTTTTGGAGGCTTTGTGGAATCAATTGGTTGTAATTGAATTTGGAAAATAGAGAATGGAAGGTTAATAATGTGGGTTAGCAGCTAATCTTTTTGATTGTCTGTTGGTTAATGTGGAAAGGAAGAAACGAGACCCACTTTTTGATTAATTACTCCTCTAGTTTGTTACTATTTGGTCGTATTTTGGCTTTTGTAGGGGAGGTGAATTGTAACCAAGATTTATATTTGGCAAATTCTTGTGCCAACTATAAATCACTGTAATTCGTTGCTTGGAGTCCCCCCACATATAAGGTATTTAAACTGAATTGTGACGATTCGTTCCATTCAGGCACGGGTAAAGCCTCTTGTGGTGGGATGATTCATGATTGTACATGTAAATGGTGCGACGATTATGTTGCAAGTCTTGGGTTGTGTTCTATTCTTATTGTAGAATTATGGGGCCTTTTGCACAAATTAAGGACTACTTGGAACCTTAATATTGATACTCTTCAGGTTGAGATGGATAACATGTTAGCTGTGAGATTGGCAATGGACCAAGAGTATTGTTGATGCTATTGTGTCTTTCTTGGATAAGCCATGAAAGGTCTCAATTAATCATATCTATCCGGAGGTGAATTAGAGTGCTGACTGGTTAGCACATTTTGGTGCTAGTTTAGATATAGGTTATCATATTCTGGAATTGTGTCATATTTCATGATGTAATTGGTGCAGCTCATTATAGAGAATGCACCAATTCATGTACTTAATTATTTTGTTGCAATGAGATTTGGTGTGGGATTCAGTGATGAGATTGCTAGCTCAGTGCCAATCTAGTTGGGATCTTGGGGTGCAACTATTAAAGTCTCTTCTCACCCTTTTTGGGAAAAAAAAGTTATATCGTGCAAATTACATATATATATATATATATATTGAATGATGTAAATTATTTAGTCTTAAACCATGAGTTTTCCATATCATCTATTTTTTAATTATTTCGATTGATCTTAAATTAATTAATTCCAAATTATAAGATTAATTAATATTGTGAAACTAATAAATATATATCGAACTAATGTCAATCAAGTGTAATTGAATTAATATTTCTTATTTTTCAAAAAAAGCCTGAGAAGTAGAAAGTTTTTGAATATCTTAAACTACAATTATCAGAACACCTTCATAAGTTAATTAATATAATGTTAATTTACATAATTTAAAATATTATTCATAATGATATCCAGTTATTATAAAAAATTGATTTTATACCATAGATTTTTTATAACTGATTTTAATATTTTTTTTAAAAAATATAATTAGTGTTATCTTAAAATATTAGAAATAGGTCCTTGAAAAAATATAAATTTAAAAAAAAATTACTTATCAAAATAATAAAATATATATTAAGTGAAAATATATTACAAAAATCATTTACATAAAGTCAATATTTCTAATCAGTACTCTAAATTTTATCGGATAAAAAATATCCCCATCAAAAGAAAAAATTATTCTCTCACATTTTCACTTCAACTATAACTCATTTATCCACATTTTCTTTATTATATTTATCTTAAAAAATATTAATTTAATTTCATTATTAATTAAAATAAAAATATAATCATCAAATAAATTATAAAAAATTTTATATCATAATATTTATATATTATAAATGCACCTACTTGCATGCAACATTACTTTCATAGAATTTTATGTTTTTAAATTAATTTAATTTTTTGAATCTTAAAATTTAAAATTTTAACTTACATTTATTTATTTAAGAATTGTATATCTTAAATATTATTTAAAAACATTTTGGTGGATGATCATTATTTCATTTGTAAAATAACAGTTATATCCCTCATTTTTATTTGAATTTTCTATTTATATCATACTAATAAAAATTAAAGAAAAAATTTATTTCTTAAGTTTAGCTTACCAAGCCCTATAATGTTGCATTACTGTTAAAAAATAATTAAAATTAATGAAAGGTGCAGCCAGACAGGAACTTGGCGTTGCAAACCAAAGCCTTACACGCCAATGAAACCCAGTTGATTTCTTGCTCATAGATTAGATTTTTTACCTCTTCCCTCATCTTCTGGTGACGTCATGTAGCCAAAACATTTCTGCTACTTTGGTCTTTCTCAACCAAAATTTATTCTCTCTTCTCTCTTGTTTTTACAGGTTATTTCACCAACAAAGGATATTAAAATCTCACAGTTTGAGGCAATTAAATTTGAGTTTTTATTCTTACGTTCAAACAATACAGTATAACATTAATAAAGAGAGAAAAACAAGTTGCAACAAAATGTAGTCCAGTTTTCACATTTACTGAGCCAAAAAGATAAATAGTTGCACTATGAAACAAAACTAAAAAATTTTCATATTTAAGTTAAATTATCTTTTTTTAAAGAAAAATTATGAAAGAGAATTACAATGGAGTGGGGCGTGAACTAAGGTTTGCTTGTCTAAGAGAAAAGAAATTAATATAATTGTTGATTTTTTAGAATAACAAATTATTGATTAATTACATGCAGAAAGGGACGTACCTAAGAAACGGCCCAGGTCTGTGGCACATAGGAAACCACAACTTCCGGCACCTATTTGACGGCTATGCTACATTAGTTAAACTCCATTTTGAAAACGGGAGATTAATCTCCGGCCACCGTCAAATAGAATCGAACGCCTATAAGGCAGCAAAAAAGAACAAGAAGCTCTGTTACCGTGAATTCTCAGAGGTACCAAAGCCAGACAATTTCTTAGCTCACATAGGAGAAATAGCTAATCTCTTCTCCGGTGCATCACTGACCGACAATGCTAACACGGGCGTAGTCCAATTGGGAGACGGCCGAGTTGTTTGCTTGACAGAAACACAAAAAGGATCAATTATTGTTGACCATCAAACACTGGATACCATTGGGAAATTTGAGTATAGTGATTCGTTGGGTGGTCTAATACACTCAGCCCACCCAATAGTGACTGAATCTGAGTTTTTGACTTTGTTGCCTGATTTAATAAGGCCTGGTTACTTAGTTGTTAGAATGGAGCCTGGTTCTAATGAGAGGAAGGTTATTGGAAGAGTTGATTGCCGAGGTGGACCAGCTCCTGGGTGGGTCCACTCATTTCCGGTGACGGAGCATTATGTTATTGTGCCTGAAATGCCTTTGAGATATTGTGCTCAAAATTTGTTAAAAGCTGAGCCTACACCACTTTATAAGTTTGAGTGGCATCCTCATTCTAAAGCCTTTATGCATGTTATGTGCAAAGCTAGTGGCAATATTGTAAGTACTCTCTCTTTTAATGGATTTTTTTTTTTTTAATTTAATTAAGAGTATTTGATTAAGGTGTATTTTGTAAAAATTTTTGAAGGTGGCAAGTGTACAAGTACCACTGTTTGTGACATTTCATTTCATAAATGCATATGAAGAGATAGATGAAGATGGAAGAGTGATAGCAGTAATAGCTGATTGTTGTGAGCACAATGCAGATACTAGTATTTTAGAGAAGCTTAGGCTACAAAATCTTCGTTCTTTCATGGGTGAAGATGTGCTGCCTGATGCTAGGTAAATTTTGAATTTCTAATCTCCATATGTTTATATATTTTGACTCTATATTAAAAAAAAAAATTGGATATGTGTAAAAGGGTTGGGAGGTTCAAAATTCCAATGGATGGAAGACCATACGGGAAATTGGAAGCAGCATTGGAGGCAGATGAACATGGAAGAGGCATGGATATGTGCAGTATTAACCCTGCTTTTTTAGGCAAAAAATACAGATATGCTTATGCTTGTGGAGCCCAACGCCCCTGTAATTTCCCCAACACACTCACTAAGGTATATCAAATTATTTAATTATATTTTACATTTAGGTATTCCATTCATTGATCAATTTTGTACAAATATTGTAGATTGATTTAGTGAAGAAAAAGGCAAAGAATTGGTATGATGAAGGTGCTGTGCCTTCTGAACCTTTTTTTGTGGCCAGGCCAGGTGCAACAGAAGAAGATGATGGTACTTGATTAATTCAAACACCTATTAATGCATCCAATACATGAAAATAATACCGTCTTCACTTTAATTTCATTTGACCGTTAGCGAGTACTATTTTCATGTGTGTATATGGTGCAAGATAATTTATATGTTTTAGTTATATAATGCTTAAAATGGTTAATGCAGGTGTAGTAATCTCCATGATCAGTGAGAAAAATGGAGATGGGTTTGCACTTTTATTAGATGCATCTACATTTGAAGAGATTGCAAGAGCAAAGTTTCCTTATGGTTTACCTTATGGGCTGCATGGATGCTGGGTGCCAAAGAAATAAAACTTTGATAAAATAATAGTAACTAAGAGTACCATCATTTCATATGTAAGTTTTTATTTCCATTAATAATATTAATTTAAAATAAATTCTAGTTTCTCAAGTCTTTGCTTGTACCTTCAATTTTCTGCCACGTATTTGTCTTCTTACCCGCCCATGAATTTCGGAGTTGTTACAAGTGATGTTGAACTATAACACGACAAGAAGGAAAACAAAAAACCACCAAGAGTACCAACACATTAGCTAATGGACACCACTTTATAATAATGATTAATAATTTATGGGCATCAAGACAGCGATTAACAAGGGATCTTTCTTTTTTGTCTGTCTGGTGATTTTGACTATATTTTACTTGTCCCACAAATAAATTAAAAAAGAAGGGGTATCCCAAGTCAAACTCTAACCATTTCAAGGTGGTGACACATTTCTATTTCCTATTCACAAACAACAAACAGATTGATGGATACTTGAAAACGAAAATAATGATATAACACAATCTACAATTTGACTACAAGCACCATTACTAAATCAATCTTTCCTATTATATTTTTAAATGAATATATTTTACCACCTGAAATTCTCCTTCCATTGATTACATAGCAGCATTCATTCTGTGTATGAAGACTGCATTACACCATCCAAACAAGGCAATTGGCGTTTAGATTTGATTACTTCTGGTCCGTATAAACAGCATCAACGTCGTCAAGTTCGAGTAATTTAGACATTAGTACTTTGTTCAAGTCCATTGCTTCATCATCTACCTGAAATGCATTAAAGCACTAATGTTACATAATCACTTCAAAGGCAAAGGTAACACAATTTGTAATTAATAGTTACCCGAACAACAAAACCAGAAGTCGTAAGGTAAAATACTAGAAAAACAAATCATGCATCTAAAAGGTGGAATTCCCATTAAAGCAATAAAATTAAAATCACCCTTCAGACCATATTGGCCTATATATATATAGACACCTATATAAATTTTAAATTTTTTTAGACTTCTGTTCAGGCCAACTTTAAAGTAGCCTCACCTCTAAGAAGAGAGCCAAAGAGAGCAAAAAAAAAATTAGAAACTCTCTTCGGCTGGAAAAGTTTGAAGAAGGAAAAAAGGTATTTTATTAATATTTTTCAGCTTTTTCATCTCAAATTTTTCTTTTATTTTTTAGATTTATACTTTTCATTGTAGAATTAAATATTACTTGGTAAATTTATTATATACTATGGTTGCAGAATTGATAAATAAATTTTACTTTATCCGTGCCCCATAAATTGAAATCGTAGGTCCCACTATCAACTAGTCTTGCATTTAGCTACACAACACTAATATTTCACGGAGATTCCTAATCAGTTTTTACCGGTGCATACTTCAGTTGCAACGAGCTTTCACCAGTACTAGTTTATAGTGGCAATCTCAGGAAGTTCCATCCAACACAAAATTTTATGTAGTTGCCAATGCCAAAGAAGCATTCAGTGTGTACATTTACGAATACTAGATACAAGGAGAGAGCAACTTGTAAAAGGCATGTCATGCGCAAAGCTACATAGAAAGATTCAGATAAAATGGCAATTGATCGCTACTTAAATTAATAGCATTGATATGTCTAAAACAAAGCATTTTTTTGCACTAATCCTTAAGGCACTAAAGCATGTTGTAGTCTGTTGTGACTCAGGGGTGTTAATCTCTCTGGGGGAGAGAGAGTATATCATGAACTAGCTGAGAGGATCTTAGAGTGGATGCCAAATAAACTGGCAATTCTCACTTGAAACTTTTTATATAAAGCAAGCTTGATCAAGCAGTTTTTGTAATGTAACTATATCAAAGCACAACTTTAACTCAAATGCTTGAGAAATTCAAAAAATCATAAACTTAATAGAGACGAGGAAAAATCAAATCCTTGTGAGAACCATAGGAAGCCAGGAATCATTTAACTCTATTACCTCAATAGTCGTTAAGGGAAGTAGTTCCGAACCATTGTCCGTCTCAAAAGTTATATTAGCCTCACGAAGTTTTGATAATATTTCCACGTAGTTTTCTGAAGAACTCACAACTTTGTAGGAGCTAAGAAAAAGAAAAGAGAATAGGTAAGCAATTTTCACAACCAGAGCAGTATAGTTCACAAAAACATGCTCGCAAATTGAATATATATATATATATTATTATTATAATAAGAGCTCAGACATTAATCAAACACAGAAGGAATTGAGTAGTTAAAATTATCAGGGCTTTGTTGTATTAAAATTATCAGGGCTTTGTTGTAAAACATCTTATAGCTAATACAAATAAACAAGGTGGAATTTCACCACTAAAACATCACTGCTTCCCTCAACTATAGAACCTTCTCCACAAAGCTTTGCTTCTCTTTTTCATGAACAGAAATTTGAAAATGCATACTACAAAGGTTTTCTTTAACCAAGTATTTTCCAACTAAGAATGATAGGCTCATCAAATTGTTAAGTAAAGAAAATATGGATGACACAACCACCAAACACGATCTAGAAGTATTGATTAGATCACAATCAATTACTGGCTTAATTTTGCGTAGTTCATGACTGAACTGTTCATCCAGTTTTCAACATCAAATTTTTTTTAATTTATTGACAACCAACAAGACGCACAGACAACAAAATAATAATATTCCAAAATCTTTCTTCCTCTTCAATTGATTCAACTTTTATTGGCATTACCTCTTGTCAAACGAATAAATTTCCCAATAAAATATTTCAACTCAGAAACATAAACAATCTCAAATGGATCATAGCAAAATTGCTAAAGTTTATTTTAATTAATAATTGATAAAAGTTATTTTACAATAACCTAAAATAGTATATTTATAAGAGCTATATAATTTTAATCTAAAATTAATAAATTATAATTATAAAAAAAATAATAATAAATAATCCTAACCCTATTTGTAAACTAATTAAATACTTGCTAAATAAAAATTATAACTAAATAAAGAAAATAATTAAAATACTTGATAAATAAGGACAACTAATTAGAAATTCATATTAATCAAGAAAAATAATAAAAAACTCTAAAATAAATAAATAATTAAAATGTCCTCATCATACATCTTCACTTCAAGAAAACTTATTCTCAAGTTGACTGGTTGAATAAGTTTTCAACCTCTCATGCCAAATAAATAAATATTTTGAATATTTCAATGGCTTGATTCGTCGATTTTAATACTTCAATGTGCTTGATGCATTAATCAATCTAAAAATAATAAATAACAATTCAAACAACCAATCCCTCGCTTTGAAAATATTATTTCTAAATAAATCTTTTAAGTATTCTTACACCTCCACTAGAATCTTATTTATATTTAATGACTCATTTATAATTTTGCGATTATGAATCTCTTCATCATTCACTCTCACTTCGAAAAAACTCACCACAAGTTCATGGTTAGTACATGAGAACTAAGAAATAACAATTTTGATTGAAAGTTCAACTAACATTAAATAGGACAATAATTATTATTCCCAATAAAATCAATATCATTGTTTCCTTCTAAATCTCCTTCAATTATCTCTGTGCCAATATTCTCAAATCTTTCTTTCTCTTCAATTGATTTCACTTCTATTGGCATTACTTCTTTCATGATGATTATGTCAGCTTGTAGATTTTTTATATCTTTTTCCTTAAGTTCAACTTCTTAATTATTATTAATTCCACAAGTTCCCACTATCAAATCATTCTGATCATCAACAAAATCCAAACTCTCAAATTCAATTGCTTCACAGGTAGAAATTTCATCATTTTTAGGTTGAATCTCAACATAACTCTCTTGATAAATTTGAAAACTATGATAAGTATAATTTTTCTCACAAAAATTTATGGAATTAATGTGAGAATAATTTTTCAACTTCTTGTAATATTTATTTATCTTTTCATTAAATCATACAATATATAACAACCAAGATAAAATTTCTCAATTAATAAATTCATCATCTTTGTATAAGAATGAATTTTATCATACCTCTTTTGATAATCAACCTAGTATTCTAAAGTAGACTCTTAATTTTATTGAAACAATTTAACCTTTTCTATCCCATAAATGTTATAATGATCAAAATATATCTCTAAATTAAAAAACTACTTCACAAAATTTTTCTCATAAAAATCACCATCAAAATAAGAAATACTTCTAAAATTAAGAATATATTTGTAAACATATTGATTATGAGCTCCACTAGATTTCCTATTTAATTGAGAAATCAATTCAACGATTGATCTACTGTAGCTACCTTCTCCAGCTTGATTCAATACGTTGTTCCTATTCCCTTGAACACCTCTCCGTAATAAAGTACATAGTTGTCCAGCGATTTCTGCCAACTGTTGTCCAATATTACAAGTTGAAGTTCGCTATTCTTCAATAGCTCTCCAAACAGTTGATAACCCCTGAACTTCGTCACAAAGTTAGCTACCACTATTATTATGAATCATCTGATTGGGTGAACTCACGTTCTAATTCCATCTGACACAGTGTGTAACGCGTGAAGATCGTCAAACGAACAAATCTCCCAATAAAACGTTTCAACCCAAAAACATAAACAATCTAAAAGAAATTATAGCAAAATTGCTAAGATTTATATTAATTAATAATTGACGAAAGCTATTTTACAATGACCTAAATCTACTAGTAAACTAATTAAAATATTTGCTAAACAAGAATTCTAATTAAATAAGAAAATTAATTAAAATACTTGATAAATAAGAACAACTAATTAGGAATTCTTATTAATCAAAGAAAATAATAAAAAACTCTAAAATAAATAAATAAATAAAGTACTATCATCATACACCTCCATTTCATTAAAACTCATCATCGAGTTGACTGTTTGAGTTTGAAACCTCGCATGCTGATAAATAAATATTTTGAATACTTCAATAGCTTAATTCGTCGATTGTAATACTTCAATGCGCTTGATGCATTAGTCAACCTAAAAATAATAACTAACCACTCAAACAATCAATCTCTTACTTTGAAAATATTATTATTTTTAAATAAATCTTTTAAGTGTTCTTGCACCTCCATTAGAATCTTTATTTATCTTTAATGACTCATTTACAATTTTCTAATTATGAATCTCTTCATCATTCCTGACGCATCATATAACACGAATGATCGTCATAAGAACAAATTCTTAAAAAACAAGTTTCAAAAGTAGAAACTTAAAGAATCTTAAATAAAGAATTTAGTAAAATTGCTAAGATTTAGATTAATTAATAATTGATGAAAGTTGATTACAATGAGCTAAAGTAATCTATTTATAGAAGTTATATAATACTAATCTTAATCTAATACGAAATTACAATTGTTAAAGTAAAATAATAAATAATCTTAATAATAAATAATCTTAAACCAAATAGTAAACTAATTAAAATATTTACTAAATAAAAATTCTAATTAAGAAAAATAATTAAAATACTTAATAAATTAGGACAACTAAACATGAATCCTTATTAATAAAAAAAATAATAAAAAAACTCTAAAATAAATAAATAATTAAAGTACTCTCATCAATGGATCTAGGGTCTTTTACAGTGAGAGGCGAGCGACGTCTAAAAGGCATGTGCCTTGTGGCGCCTAGGCTGGGTGCCGAAGCGCGCCTCTAAGAAATTGTCAATTTTTTGCTTTTTTTTATGATTATTTTGGTTAGAAAAGCTTAAGATTAGTTAAAACACTTTAATATTTAAGTTAAAACACAAGATACATAAGATAAAATAGAAAATTTTAAGAAGAATTGTTAGAGAAGGAAAGAAAAAAAAAGCAAGAAAAAGCAAAGCAGAGAAAGGAGAATTGATTTAAGAGAGAAGTTGAATGAATCTTGCATGCAATACCAGGTATTTTTCTCTCTTCTTGTTCTTATTTTTCCTATTCTTCTTCTTCTTCAATTGAAACCAATCTTGCATGCAGTACCTAAATTGAAATTGATCTTGCATGCAAGACAAGGAATTTTTCTTTCTTTTTCTTCTTCTGTTTATCTTCTTCCCCTTCTCTTCTTTTGTTTATCTTCTTCTCTTCTGTTTATCTTCTTCATCTGCAGCTTTTTTCCTGTTTCTTCAACAAACTTTTTTTTCCTCATATATATATATATATTCTTATTATTCTATTGTTGCCTTTGTTGTAGTCCTTTTCTTTTCCTGTTTACATTTTCTTTCTCCAGAATTTATATTCTTCTTATTGTTTCTTCTTCTCTTGTTGAGCAAACTAATCATGTGTGAAATTAACTTTTGATGATGATAAAGAAGAAGAAAATGGAGAGGATGACTTGTTGAGTTTAAAGAAAATGATGAGTTGTCTAATAAAAAATGATAGTATTATAGTTATTAGTAATAGATTAAATTTCTATCAAATTAGCAAATGTTTATGCATTAATCTTAATTAATTTTGAACTTAATCTTAATGGAATTGTTTTATGTTTAATTTTGTATAAATTTAAATATTATTTTTGGACTTAATTCTAATGTTTATATGGAAAATTTAGTTGATATGAAAATTAGTTTACTTAGAAAATTTTTTTTGCACCTCACTTCCAAAAGTCAAGCACCTTCGCCTTGCGCCTTGTGCCTAGGCTCTAGGACCCCTTTGCCCCTTCAGTCGCTTTTCGCTTGTGTTATCAAGAATATTACCGAACTTCCAAAGAAGGGGGAGCTCTTCCATGTATCCATATTAAATCTTGAATGATATGTCAGATGAAAGCTTATAGCAAAGACAAAACTCATCCATTCAACTTAAAAAGAACTTATTCCTTCATTAGGTAACTCTGATTCTTGATACTTGATAGAAACATGGATACTTCATTCACTTAGTGTGTCCAAGTATTAAAAACTCAGACACTCGGAAAATCACTTTCCTAATCTATATTTTTTGAAAATGCCATTTCCACAAGCATCGTATCTCGTGTCCTGTGTCCATGCCACATAGCTTGATATTATATGTTCTACAACTATGCATATACTCGGTAAGTTTAACATTTGTTGAATCACTATATATTAAGCAATGCAAATCATAAGATGTGTGGATGACTTCATATTTATCATCTTTAAATCTTGATATTCCTATGTCATTCATTACCCACAGTTCTAATATCAAAAAAATACAAATATATAAAATATTAACATTGTCACTAAAGGAGGGAAGAAATGTGTTGAGATCAAATATTCCACATTGGAAAACTACAAAAAATATTACGGGTATATAACAACTTGGACTTCACTACATAATTGGTTAGTTTTAACCTTTTAGCTATGGTTAAACTAAATCATTATTACCAAGCCCAAATTCACAGTCTCACTCAATCCAAAATCTAATTTCCATCATGGTATCAGAACAAGTTCGATCTAATTTACCTAGCCCTTATAAAATTACCTTGCTAGTGGTTTAACCCAGTTTACTTGATACTTGAAATTACTTTACTGGTAGTCCAATCCATTTTGCTTGATACTTGAAATTACCTTATCGGTGG
>CAOJBK010829113.1:0-25045 GCA_948294925.1 Codiaeum variegatum | reverse complement strand
TTACATTATATGTTAGAATTATTTACAGGTGGAAAATATGGAGTTTTTAGGGGAGGTTCTGCTGAATTTTTCTTAAAAACTTGTTGAATTGTATTATAAGCTGAATTGAATTGGACTTGCCGTATTGAATTTGTTGAATTTTTGTTGAATTTAATTAAATGTTTAATTGTATTATATGTTAGAATTATTTACAGGTGGGAAATATAGAATATTTAGGAGAGGTTCTGTCGAATTTTTCTTAAAAACTTGTTAAATTGACGTAATTTTTTTTATTGTCCTTTTGCAGGATGACAGATAAAACACTCATTTGTGGTCATAGTAATCCTCTTCTCATGGCATACCATCTGTCGATCCCGGTGATGAGACTTGCCATAGTAATGACTCAATTTATATACTTTTAATAAATTTGAATATTGTTTTGTATTGTATTTAACATAAAATTTATTCATAATTGATTTTATAAATATAATGTTCAAATTAATTTTATTATATATTTAGATTATTTTTGTTATTAACATAGTTATTAGTGACATAATTATTAAATAAAATATTCACTATTTGTTACGTCATTAACGAATCATTTTTTTTCAGAAAATTAGTGACGGAATTTTTTTGTCATAAATGCATTTTTTCGTCGCTAATGTGTCGTTATTTATGAAAATATTACTGACCTATTAATAAAAATTACTGACCCGAAAAATTGGGTCAGTAAATTACTAACCCAATTTTTTGGTCAGTAATAGGTTAGTAATTAATTAAATAATTACTGACCCCGAACAGTAAATTACTGAAGTCAAAATTGGGTCAGTAATTACTGACTCCAATTTTTCGCGTCAATATTTTTTTTTTACGGACGGAGGAAATACTGACCCCGAATTGGGGTCAGTAAGTTACTGTTCGGATCAGTAACTCAAGTTACTGACGCCGAATAACATTTTACTGACCCCAATTCGGGGTCAGTAATTTTTTTTTTTTTTGTAGTGTGTAATGCTCATGTCTTATCAAGTCTATTAGAGTACTATTTTAGTACTTCCTTAAAGCATAACTAAGGGGGTCAAGAAAATTTGCAAAAACTTTCTCTAGGGTTAAGAAATTGAAAACTAGAAGATAGCTTTGATGACATGGGAACTAGTCACACTTCCAAAAAAAATTGGAGGGTTAAATGTGAGGAATGGGAAGGTTTGGAATAAGGCTACAGTAGGAAAGCTATTATGGGCAATGCAACTGAGGAAAGAAGGGTGTTGGGTTAAGTGTTCATGAGGTTTATTTGAAGAAGAAGTCATTGACAAATTATAGTTTGCATTTGTAGAATCCATGGTACTGAAGGAAAGTGGATAAGCTAAAGCATCATATCATTGATTTTTAAATATCAGAGTTTGGATCAGTTAAGAAATACACTATTCAAGATGTTTATAAACATTTATTGGAAGAGAGGAATAAGTTCAAGTTGGAAAAGCTGGTCTATTCTCACTATAATGTTCTTAAGCATGCCATCAACTTTTGGCCTGTGGTTCATAAAATATTGTTACGAACCCTTATTTTTACACCATCAGGATCGCCCCATCAATACGAGTCCATCAGTTCAAACTAAGCCCAAAATAATCCCAAAAAGATAAAAAAAATTGAGAAAAATTGAACTGAGTCGAACCATGTATAGATTGCGTGCGCACTAAGCAGCCTGCGTGCACGTAAGGTAGCTTATGTGCATGTTGAGCTCTTCACGTGCACTCTAGGTGCCTCGCATGGGCGTTAAGCCCTTCGCGTGCACGCTAGGTGCCTTGTGTATGTGTTGAGCCCTTCTTGTGTGGGCTAAGTGCCTTGCGTGTGCGTTGAGCCCTTCACATGTTCACTAGGTGCCTCGTGTGTGGACCAGCCCTCTGCGCACGCTTCAAGCCTA
This sequence comes from Codiaeum variegatum, assembly GCA_948294925.1. NCBI lineage: Eukaryota > Viridiplantae > Streptophyta > Magnoliopsida > Malpighiales > Euphorbiaceae > Codiaeum > Codiaeum variegatum. The sequence continues at coordinate 23,148 of CAOJBK010829113.1, read as the reverse complement.
TCGCGTGCTCAGGAACCTTTTTGGCAAGCCAAGTCTAATTTTTCTCTATAAATAGAGCTTTTGGACACTATTTTCCATAAGTTTTTTATGCCCTAAACCTTTGCCAAATCATTCACTCAAAATTACAGGTAAACACTATGGAGACTCGTTGTGGCCTGATCATGCCGTCCAAGCCTCCAGTTCTTCAACGTCGCGAGAAAAAGGTAATGCTCTTTTGGTAACCTTTTAATTTTTATTATTTCTAATTAATCCTAAAATTTGACCTGGAACTTCACAATCAAAACTCATTTTTCTTAATTAAAATTGAATCAATTAAGAACCATTTTGGCTAATCATTTTTATAAAATAAAGAAAATTAGTTTCTAAACAAACCAAATAACCACTTTTATCAAACGACCTCCAACCCTTCGCAAGAAAGGAGAACGACGTAAGGTTTGATTCACATTTAAAGAGATACGTCGATAAGCCTTGTTTAAAAGGCTTTAGCTTCAAATCATAATTTTCTTTTATTTTTCCTTCTGTTCTTTTTATTTTTTGTATTGTATTTTACTTTTATTCTGATTTTGTTTCGAACTTATGTTTATTTTGTTTCTTGTCTGAATTACAATTATTTTATTATTTCTTTCATGGCAATTGATGTGTTTACTTTTTAGCATGCAATTGCTAATGAAGGGATCCATCTGACCTATTTCCTAACATGCCTATTGTTAGTGGAATAGATCTACCTATTTGTTTTATTTTATCATTATTCTATTGTTACCATTATTATGACATATTATGTCTAAGTTGAGGGGAAAGTGTGCCCTTCCTATTCCTTGTGGCTAGAGGAAGGATCCCCTTTGTGGATATTTTTTATTGTTTTTATTTTCTTGTTATTTATTCTGTTTATTAGTTATTTTAGTGATGCTCTCCCTAAAATCACTTCAGCTACAGGAGGGACCTCTATTTATTTTATTTCTTTTATTTTGATGTTTATCCTATTTTAATTGCTTTTATATTTTGTCATTCATACCATATTTGCTCAAGCATCATACTATATATGTTCTAACTATTTCATGCATCATCCAATATCTGTTCATGCATACATGAAATCGATTTTAACCAAATTCATATGCTTTAAGAGATAAGGATGTAGAAAATTAGCATTTTCCTAAAACTAATTTTGTATCAGTCACGAGTCCCCGAATCCATCTTTTGGTTTGCGGCTTGTGTCTTTTTCATGGGCAAAATAATATTTTTTTTTGGGAGTTAATAATCAGGCTCAGTTTCTTAATCACCATGAAAATGAAATAATTTTTTAAAAGTATTAAGTGGTGACTCACAACACACACTTTACACTTAAAGGGCCCATAGGGGGTTCTTCCTACGTGAGACATGAATTGAAGCACCTGCAATCCATCCCTTCGTGCTTGATTTCCTTAAATCCAAAACATGAGGTGGTGTCGAGCTCAAAGTGGGGATTCATAGCTGGCAATTAAGCTGGGGATGTTTTAAAACTGACAAAAACTAAGTGGGGCTATTTTTTATACAAAAATTTTTGGCTCAAGAATCATATAAAGTTGGTTTCATACATCACTTCATATGCACCCTTATCTTTAGGACAATAAGGATAAAAAGTAACATCGAATGAGCTTCCCTCTTTGGGACTACTTTGCTAATAGTGAAATCATCCACTCCAAGGCTACTCATCGATCCTTTTGATTGAGATAACAAGTTTGCACTACTAGACCCATGTGAATCTCTTTAATTCACCTGTGTTAGGTATATTGAGCCTCTAACCGCTGGGTAACCTCCAAAAACTACCAAGCTTTATGTAATGATTAGAATGACCCTAGGTCCCATTTACCATAATTATAATACAATCTTATCATCATGAAACCTTTTTTATTCATGCATACATACATATATGTATCGCTACATATGAAACCTAAGCAAAGTAGAGAAGTTCCAAAATTGATTTTCCTACAACTCCCTTGGTTCAAAGTCATGCACTTTGTTTATTGTGGTCATATTTTTACAATGTTAATACCCTATTCTTTCTATCTAAAGGTCACCACGTCTAACAACGAGAATGCTCATAACCCCACTATTGTCGATGCTTTCACCCCTCAAGGCGACATTGTTGTCATGCTAGCTAAGATCATGAAAAAGCACGAAGAAACCATAGCCTTTATGCTCCAATCCTAATAACAATCCATCATGGGAAAATTCCAAGCCATGACGGCCTAAGTTGGCATCTAGTTAGCCCACAATGCATCTACCTCCTCTAATTCTAATAAAGAGTCCATAGTAGAAGACATTACTCCAACTATCATTCCTTCATAAGCCGACCATAGGGTCATCGCACCAGCAGCCTCTCTTAAGGATCTTTTCAAAAAGAGGGCCCAAGACCATCCTCTCCTCAAAGTTATTATTGAAAAGTACAAAGATATAAAGAATACTCTAAATATAACCATGAAAAAGGAAAACATTGTGTATTCAAATCCTTTAGCCTCTTTCTAAATGCAAGATTACATCTGAAGTTTCAAATGCTTGTCTTTGAAAAGTTTGATGGCACGACCATTCCAAAAACCCATCTCAAAATCTATGATGGAGCCCTTTGCTCTTTTAGGTATAGATGGCGAGCTCCTTGCTCAACTATTCCAACCATCACTTTCTGGTGCTTCTCTTAGGTGGTTTGTAGATTTATATGATTCTCAAAAATAGACATGTGAATCCATTTTAAATATCTTTATAAAACAATATCATTACAATGTTGAGGTTGATGTTACAAGAAGAGATCTAAAGACTACTAAATAGAATCCTAAAGACACATTTTCCTTGTTCATTATGAGATGGAGGAATAAAGCTTCACAAATGGTAAGCAGACTAATGAATTTGAACAAGTTGACCTGGTTGTGAAAAATTTACTCCTAGTGTGTATAGACAGACTGAACACTCAATACCTTTCTAGTTTTAAAGCTCTAATTGTTATTATTTCTCACATCAAAGACATAATTAATGCTTGGTACATCAAGGATGAAGCCTAAGCTTCCTCTTCTAAATATAAAAGGCATGTCCACTAAGGGAATGTAATCCAAATGGAAGGGGGCATCAATGCCATCTCTATTCGTAAGCCAGTCAAGATAGAGAGAAGGAAATTTGCTGACTTGGGTAGTGTTCCTCTTAGTGCCATTTACAAGAAGTGTATAGAAGCTGGAGTTATCATGCCTTGAGAACCAATAACCATCCCTAACTCAGTGCCTAAAAATTACAATCTCAATGAAAGATACAACTATCATCAAGGACCTGGGCATAAAATAGATACATGTAAGGCCCTTAGACATCTCATTCAAGACATGATTGATTCCAAAGAACTCCTTTCGCCTACTCATATACAAACATCGATACCAATCCCCTACCCAATCATACTATGAATGCCATCTTAATAGACTTTGAAGAGGGTGACTCAACGCATCTTATCCAACCCATCTCTGAAGTGCCCTCACAAAATCATGCATATAACAATGAGGATCTACCATCCCTGGGGACATCATTCCTTAATATTTCTACTACATATTAGATATAATCCAATATGAGTGCTGAAATCGATGCTATCACTTGAAGTGGAAGAATTGTAAAAACACCTGTTGTGCCACTATAACCCAACCAACTAGTGGCTCCACCCAAAGGTACTCTCAAACTAAAATAGGATCCCTTCTTGAGACAACTTGAAAATATTCAAGCCAATATCTCAATTTGGAGTGTGATAATGTTCTCCTATCCCCATCGCCAAGCTCTTTGCAAGGTTTAGAATCAATTCCAAACTGCAATTGACATCTTTTCATACAATTTGGTAGCCACAATCACAAGCGCCACAAAGGGAACATCCATTTCCTTTACTGATGATGAGATCCCATCTGGGGAAGCACACAATAATGCTCTCTACATCATCATTATTATTATTATTATTATTATTATTATTATTATTATTATTATTATTATTATTATTATAAGAGAAAAGATTGCCCCTATGGCTCTTATTTGCAATGGATTTGCTCTTAGTGTATACCCACTCTAATTAGAAAGTTTCTTGGGTCAGGAAGCCTCTGATTTCACTCCCTCTGACCAAATCATAAAGGCATATGACAACTCTAAAAGGGAAGTTTTTGGGGTCACAACTCTAACAGTCATCATAGGCCCTATAAGCTTTGAAATTCCTTTCCAAATCATCGATTTACCTTCATGATTCAACGTACTCCTAGGAAGGCCATGGATTCTCCAAGGCTGTACCATCTACCTTACACCAGAATGTCAAATTTCCATTTAAGAATGGTGTGGTCACTGTCAAAGCTGACATGTCTGGAAAATATGAGGTCCTTGACATTGTTCCTATTTTGGAGATTCAACCTAAGTTGTCAGCATATCCCTTATCTGGCTTCTCATTTTTCCAATTCATTGAGGGTGCTAATCAAGAAAATGAGGTAGTTCCTTCAGATTTCAATCCTCACTGCAATAGGATGATTGCCAATATTTTGAAGAAAATGTCTTACTTTCTGGGATGGGTCTTGGTAAAAATCAATAAGGCATGAAGTCTTTCAATGACTACCTAATCACTAACCCTCCATTTGGTTTGGGGTACTAGCCCACCAATGAAGATCTAATAGAAGTTCAAGCTAGGAACAAGGACATGATTCTCACTTTAACGAAGGGTGAACCATATGACTAACTCATGACGCCTTTTTTTAAGACCTTTAATGGATACTTTATGAAAAATGGATAGACAATTCATTACCGTACTTTTCCCAAACCCTGGATTTTTGTCATGACCTGTTTTACTGTTCCTGGTTTTGAAATCTTTTTTTATGTGTAGCTGCTATCTAAAGATTAGCAACTGATCTACTTTCTAAGATAAGACTGTGAACAAAATATGGAAGCAAGCCTCTTTAATGAAATATCGATTCTCACTGATAAGGAGGAAAATACCGATGATCCCACCCTAATCCAACTAGCCCTACAAAATCCCAACAATTGGTCCTTCGAAGCAAGTCCCAATCCACCAGTTTTGTCTGATTCTGATTCAAAGCTTGAGTCATCCGAGTCTAAGTCTAAGTTTTCAGAGTCTTCTAAATCCTCTGAGTCCTCTAATTATGTAGCTAGTCCTCTAGGGATTAATTTTCAATATCATGTAACTGTGGACCTTTCTCCAAATGAAATCAATAAGTTGAGAAAATTTTCTTCAATCCTGTCCCTTTATTTTCTTTAGATTTTCCAACTGAAGAATCTTAACTTAATAAGAAAGAAAAAAAAGAGTTGTTAAAGAGCCCATTAATGATGGTACTCACAACATTCCAAAAAATACATGTATTGCATTTGTATGTCCAAACAAGAATGCTTAAAAGAGACCATTAGAAAATTTGAAGACTACTTCGCTTAAAAGCCTAATGACCTGACCAGCCTTAATCTAAGCATCGCTATCTTTAAAATTCCCACTTATCTAGACTGTAAGCTTGTTAAATAGAATTTAAGGTGCATGAAAGTATAATAGTCCATCCCGATTAAGGAAGAAGTGACTAAACAGCTATCTCATCAATTTATAGAACTAATTAGTTACCCATCTTGGTTAGCTAATATTGTCTCAGTATCGAAGAAGGATGGAAAGGTCAGAATGTGTGTAGACTACCAAGATCTAAATAAGTCATGTCCTAAAAATGATTTCCCTCTACCTTATATTGATTTGTTAGTAGATGAACTAGCAAGGTCAAAATGGTTTCCTTAACAAATTTAGTCGTCGGATATAACGAAATCATGGTACATTCTCCTAACAAAGAGAAAACTACTTTCATTATAGAATGGGGTACATACTATTACGGAATAATACCATTTGGATTAAAGAATGCTAGAGCCACCTATCAGAGGATGGAAAACACTATTTTCCATGAAATGATGCACTAAGATGTGGAAGTATATGTTGATGACATGATCGTTAAAGGCACCACTACCAAAAAACTCCTACAGGCATTGGAAAAGTTTTTCCTTAGACTTTGTCAGTACAATCTCAAACTCAATCATTCTAAGTGTATATTTAGAGCCTCATCTAGAGTGTTCCTTGGCCATGTGGTCAGTAATAAGGGAATTGAGATTGACCTAGCAAAATCCAAAGCCATCCTAGGTCTCCTCAAATACATCAGTCTCTTCATTCATCAACTAGTCAATACTTGTTGTCCTATATTCAACTTATTAAAGAAAAATTCCTCCAAAAAGTGGAACGAGGAATGCCAAAAAGCTTTTGAATTGATCAAGCGGTATCTTCTGAATCCACCAATCTACAACCTCCTAAACCTTGCAAACCATTGCTACTTTACCTCACAGTTACTAATGAAGCCATCGAGGCTATTCTAGTAGAAAATGCCCTTGATTTCCATAAAGAACATACCATTTATTATCTAAGCAAGTGAATGTTGATACATGAGCTCAAATATAGTTACACTGAGAATCAAAAAGGAGCAGTTGGTTCCTTACCATAAGTGACTCAAAGAATTAGCAGCCAACTTTGATGCTTTATCTTTTTACTATTTTCCAAGAACACAAAATAGATTTGTCGATGCACTGGCAAAATTTGAATCCATGATAGATGGGTTCTTTATCCATCCTTTTTCAATAAACCTCATACATTAACTAAGTTTTCAATCCCACTGCCTAAATATTTAAGAAGCAGAGCAGAAGCCTTATTACTGGGATATCTACAACTACCTTGCAAAAGGTTCCTATCCAAAGAGAGCCTCTAAGTCAGAAAGAAGAACCATATGACAAATAGCCAGTGGATACATCCCAAGAGGTAACATTCTCTATAAGAAAACTTGGGATGGCATCTACCTAAGGTAAGTATCTGAGGAAGAAGCCAACAGAATTATGATGATGGGGAATAAGGTATCCATATGACTGGATGGGCCTTATCTGGTGAAATCATTAACCAAGACCATTACTAGCTCACTATGAATGGAGATTACAGATGATTTTCTTGAAGATGCTGTAAATTCCAATAATATGTCAAACTTCAAAAGCTCTCCTCATAACTACTTAATTTGATCTCAACTCCTTAGCCCTTCATGGGGCATTGATGCCATTGGCAAGATTTCACCAAAATCATTTTCTAGCCATGAATACATCCTAGTGGCTATTGATTACTTCACCAAGTAGGTGGAGGCTATGCCATAACAAATTCTAGATACAAAGAAGGTGACTCAGTTCATGAAAATGAACATCATCATAAGGTATGGTGTCCCACAAGAAATCATTTCAAACAATGGTTCCCATTTCCAGAAATAAGGAGTTCACCTTCCTAAAAAGGAAAAGATACAATATTATAGGTCTTCTCCATATAGACCTCAGATCAATGGTGTAGTCGAGGCTGCCAATAAAGCCTTGAAGAACATGCTTCAGAAAATGATAAGTAACCACAAAGGTTGGCACCTACACTTACCAAACATTGTCCTTGGGTAGAAAACAACATAAAAATCAGCTACCAGAGCCACACCTTACTCATTGGTTTATGGAATGAAAGTAGTCCTCCCCATAAATTTAGAGGTTTAGATAGCAAGGGTTCTCCAAGAAACTCATATCTCTGAACTCTACTGGTAATAGGCCTACTATGACTAACTCAACCTGATTGATGAGAAAAGGTTAGAAGGACTTCACCATACCTATAATTATCAGTTGAGGCTTACAAAGCATTTCAATAAAAGGGTTTAGCATCATAATCTTCAAGAAGGTAACCTCATTCTTAAGGAAATCACACAAGTCATACAAGATCCACAAGGGAAATTCAGACATCCTTGGAGTGGACCCTATGTTATCAAGAAAATCATGTCAGTCAGAGGCATCATCCTAATAGAAGTCGACGGTAATGAGTTCATTCACCCGACCAACCTCGACTAGCTCAAAAAATACTTCATCTAGTGTTCTTGTTGCATTATATAACAACAACCATGTACTTCATCTTTTCAAAAATCTATTGTAAGGAGATATGGTCAACCCTTATTGGCACGAAGCAAATCATTCAATAAAATTCAAAGTTTCATTCTTATTGGGCTCTTTAACATTGCATGCAATAGTTAAAAAAAAATTAAAAAAAAAAAAAAAGAATGAAACCCTCTAAGTTGAAAACCCAAGTGGACGGCTTAGGCAAAAATTAGGCTACAGCTTGCTAGACTGAAAACCAAAAAGGTGGTCTAGGCAATCAAGACAGCTCGCTAAATTGAAAACCCAAAAGGGCAACTTAGGTAAGAGTAAGAGTTTAATAAAATATAAATGTGTTTTATTGAGGTCTTATTCATCTTTTGGAACATTCAAACAAAATGTTTGAAATAGAAAATTAAAAGAACTAGAAATCAAAATAAACAAAAGTCTTATTTTCCTAAGTCAAAACTCAGACTCATCCTTCAATCTCAGTCAAAAGGGCATATTACTTCGCTTTCTCCTTTGGCTAGCATGTTTTAATCCACCATTCAAGGTACTTTGGGAGATTTCCATAATCATCACCTGGAATCACCATCGCCTTTGTAAAATCTCAAATCCAACAAGAAAGAAAAACTCTAGCCATTCAATCATTCATAGCAATTACTCCAAAAACCGGACCATCTGGGGGAACATTCTGATCATGTCTTATTTGGCAAAGAACTCGAGTATTCTGATACCAATTTAACTCCTTGAAACCTAGCAGATACATGTGTCTGAATCCTTGACACCTCAGTATAAATTGCTTGATTATATACCAATCGGGTCTTCAAAGCAAATCTAAAGGACTCAATTCCATTAACCAGCTAATCCAGTCCTTATAAGTTGGAAAACAAATAGCAATCTTTCTAGTATGATACCATGAAGCAAGATAATATAGTGACTCAAGACTAGGAATAATCTCGAGATGGTCTCTCAAACAAATCTGATAGAAAGCATGAAAGTTAAGAAATAACCTCGGTATATGCTAAAATAGACAAGCAATGAAAAGGTATAAATACCTGGAGCAAGATAGGGATAATGGTCTAAGGCTTTCTTGAGCTGCAATGACAATCAAGGCTGAATAGTGTCTCAGCTAAAATCATACCAATAATAAACTTGCCTTAACCCATCTGGGGTATCAGTTCAGCCACCTTCATAGCACCTCATCGAACTGAGCCCACAAAAATATAGCCCACTTTCAGCACAAATGAATAAGCTCTCAGCCTCCTAGCAGACCAAATAGGGTCATCAGTATCATCCAAAAAGTATTCAGCAAAAGAAATTTGAGAGGAAAAGAAGAAGAAGTGAGATGGAGGAGAAGAGAGAATTGTGACAATGAAGCTTCTCCAAAGCATTATATATATATATGCAAATTTCAAAGACCCACTAATTTAATGCATTCACACTTATCATTCACATTTTTACAAAATGAGTCTCCTAATGGAGCAGTTGTTAACCCATATTTTTGTACAATTAAATCTAGCCCATTAATAATAGCCTATAGGTTAAAATTTCACTCAAATTGGACTTTAAACGGACCTAGAAAATCCAAAAAAACAAATCAAATCAGACTGAATCGGACCCTAAAAATCGGGCCCAAATACTTTACGAGTGTGTAAGGGCTCAAACACATGCATAAAGCTCCTTACATGTGCATAAAGGCTCTTACACATTCACCCAAACGTATGTGTTTTGGTTCTGATGCATTGAGCCCACTTTCTGACTTTTTCGACTCAAATTTTTCTAAAACTTCGACCCTCAGACACTTAGTTGAGGGACATTTTTTAACACTCTCAAATGTCAAAACCTTGCCAAAATACTCTTTAAATTTTCCTAAACACTGAAATCTTGCCTAAATTGAGACTGAACACACTAAATAATTTGATTTCGATTAGCATTTAAGGTGACAATTCAAAGTCAACTCAAGTCCAATTCTCAAACAAACCTCTCCAAACATAATGAAGAAACAATATGGGTTCATAAAACCATCTAATCCTCTAGTTCCAAAACCCCACAATCCAAAGGTAAATTCACTCGAATGGTATAGTCTTTTTCTTTAGTTCTGAATAAAAGCCCTTAAAATTAACTAGGCACTTTCACACTATCAAAATACATTTTTTCTTTAATCAAATTCTAAAATGATTAATTGTGAGTCCAAAAAATTGAGTAGCAATTTTACATTATCAAAATTCAATTTTTATTAATCAAAAATCTTAAATTGATTAATAATCTTTTCGGCTAATTTTTCACAAATTAAAATGAATTAGCTTCTGAATACACAAACCAACCAACCCATTATTTCTAATAACAACCCCACGCTTTGAGAGAATGGAGATGAGTATGGGATTTGATTCTCATTCAAAGGGATACACCGACAAGCCGTTCAAAGGCTTCAACTTCAAAATTTCTTTTTTATTATTTTCCCTTTTATTTTTTATATTCAGGTTATTTTTATGTAATTTTCATGCATTATTTTCTTATTTGTTGATTGTATTATTATTATTATTATTATTATTATTATTATTATTATTATATCTATAATTAATTTGGAGAATGTGCCCCTTTTTTAGATTTGTGGATTGGAGAAGGGATTCCTTGTGTTTGCTTGGTATTTTGATGTAATTATTTTATTTTCGCTTTTAATTCATTTATTAGGAATGTGTGCCTTCCCCAAAACCCTTTTGGACTGAAGGAAGGATCCTTGTTTAATTTCTTCCATTTTTTATCACTTTCCTTTATTATTGTTTTTCACATGACTATACATGTTCATGCATCATTTTGGCATGCTATAACTGCCCATGCACCATGAGAGTATGTCATGCATACACGAAAATCACCTTTTTGACCAAAATCATACAATAGTTTTAAGCAAAAATTATTCAGAAAATGGAAAAATCAATTTTCTAAAGTGTTTTTATCAATCACAAATCCTCGAGCCCACCTTTGGTTCGAGGCCAACCTTTTCCAATAAAATTAGGGAAAATGCCAGATTTTCTAAAATGGAGTTAAAGCGGTTTTCTTGATCATCTTGAAAATTAACTTTTTATAAAGATTAAGTGGCAACTCACACCTTCACATTAGCACCCAAATGACTCATAAGGAGTTCACTTAAAGTGGGACCTATCGAAACCCCAACGATGTGCGCAATCTGACCCCACGGGGTTATGAGGCCCCACCAGAGTGGCCCACAGGATTTCCTCGAAAGAGAGTGCCTGCTGACCTTTTACATGGCCCAGAGGAAACCTTTCTAATTGCACCCATATGGCATCACAGATTGTGGTCGAGTTTCCACATTTGTGCCTCCACATGTGTCCGTTGGAGTGCATGTTGTGTGTGAATTGTGTAGAGTCGCCACTTAACCTTTTAGATTTTAATCTGAGGTGAATAAAAAACCTTTTTATTATAAACTCAACTTTTAGAAAAAGTTCAGGTTTCTACCCAATTGGAAAAGTTGTTCTTTTTGAAACCAAAGGGGGTTCAGAGGTTCGTGATATGAAAATATTTTAATAAAAATAGTTTTTATACCATTTTAATTAAAACAAAATTTTGGCTCAAAAAATCATGCAAGTCAGTTAAAATTGGATTTTTGTGTATGCATAAGCAAGATTATCAAATGAATGCATGAACATGCCAGTATGCAAATAACATCCATAAAATGATAAATACAAGTGATTTTGCCAGAGTCCTTCCTATAGCCCTCTTTAGATTTTAAGGAAGGTACAATGTCCCAAATAAAGTAATTAATAAAAAAACCATTGAAACAGGTGATCCCCCCTCCAGTGTTATGACCTAGGAGGAGCACACATTCCCCAAAGTCATACATCAAACAGAAACAACAATATGGAATAACTGATACCATGAACGAAATTGAACATGCAAATAATAAAACAATACAACAATAGAGAAAATAATAATAAAATGACAATAAAAGAAAAATGTTTGGAGTTGAAGCAGTGAAAGGCTTACCAGTGTATCCCTTTGAATGGGAATCAATGTTGTTCTCCCTTTTCGTGATGGGTGGGGATTATTCTGATAATAATGGGGTGGTTTGTTGGTTCAGTAGCTAATTGATTTTAGATTTATAAAAATAATTAACTGTATAAGTTATTAACCAATTCTGAACCTGATTAATGAAAATTGAATTTGAGTATGTGTTGTACTTAAAAAGATTTTAGGGTTTGATTGAATTTAATTATGAAAATCAATTTTCCATTAATAGCCTTAAATCAGAGTTAAAAGGCTTAAAAATGTGTTCTAATAAACATGCCTTAAGTCTGAATTAAAGGGCTTAAAATAGTAGTTTGATTGAAGGTAAGAACTATATTGTACCGTGTTTACCTTTTTGTGTGGTTTGGGAACTAAAGGATCTAACGATTTGACAAACCCGAAGTGGGTCTCTGTTGTGTTCGGAGAGGGCTAATTAAGTTACTAAACTTAACTAGATTGAGCACTGATTGAGAGAACTGACTGTCTGTAGTGTTTGAAATAGGAGAGTCTGCAATATCTGTGATCTATAGATTATGTTTTGGAGGTTCAGAATATAGCAAAATAACATAAATAGATGTCTGGTGAGTGATTGTAAGTCTTTTCTAAGAGCTAGAAAAAGTTGGTAAAAAGTTCAAAACCCAAGTATGTTCTAGAGGATCAAATTTATAGGGAATCGTGCTAAAAAGACCCTAAAATTGCTTAGTGAATGTGTAACACGTGCTACGCAAGCGCATGGGCCATTACGCATGTGTAACGGGCTTTACACATGAGTAACGGTCTAAACACATGTGTAGTGTCATTTATGCATGTGTCAGGTCATTTACGCATGTGGCCTGTCATTTTGGGCCATGGTTTTTCCTAGGCCCATTTTCTAGGTCTGATTCGGCTCATCCCTATTCAATTTTTTAGGTTTTTTGGGTTTGTTTGAAATCCGATTTGAGCCTGTTTAGATCTGTTGGACACGTATTAATGAGTCGGATGTTATGCTATCAAATTAAGGGTTAGTAGCTGCCCCCCTTAGCATTCATGTTCATAACTTGACTACTAAGTGTGAATGCATTTAATGCATTAGTTGATATATTTTCCTATAAATAGGGCTTGGAATTTCATTTTCAACCATAAAAATTTTCAAATTCTCTGAAAACTACTTCTTCTTCCTTTTTTATTTGAAGAAAAAGTTTCTGGATGTTACTGGTTCCGATTATTAAAAAGGAGGAGGAAGATTTGTCTGGTTTGCTGAGTGCGTCTTTAGGAGGATAGGCTATTGACGACTTGGTGAATAATCCACAGTATAGCTTTTCTACAGACAAATTACTTAGCGATTTACCTGAATCTGCTAGGTTGTCTGATTCTAAAGTAATACCTTAACTAAACTGGGATCCTAATGATCATTTGAAGGTGGATAGAGCTCAGCTGCCTAAGCCCGCCAATTTAGATCTACTAGCGTACCGATAGGTGCACTCCAGTTGGCTTGTCTTTCCTATAGTATGTATTTCTTATCGCTCTTTTATTTTTCTATCATTTTTTTCATGCTTTATTTTCTCTCGTATTTTATTTTTGCAAAATGAAATAGTGTTAGAAATAAGTGGAATTGAAAATAGCAAGGATAGAATGTATGCCTATAGGATGGCCAGTTTATCCAAAGAGGTGGACAGTCTCGCCTGAATAAGGTGATCAATTTCCTAAATGCCCATCCTGAGGTTGCACAGTGGGTAACTCCTGCTAACCTGATCGGGCTCTGATTTTTTCCCTTGCCGAGAAGTGGTGGATGACCACCAATACATTCCATTTGTCTGAGAGGGAGATGACCATGACCCCCTTTGAGTGGTCTTGCTTAACTGGTATGCGGTTCGAATGCCACACTGTAGTTTTAATGAGAGGGCGAGACAACACCATGAGTTAAGGACTTTGCTGGGAAACAATTATCGAGGGATGGCCAGAGATAGATTCGGAGGACTGTCTTACAAGACTTACTTAATCGGATGGTCCAGATGATTCATAATTATACAGTTGATTATTATTCTTGGGTCTATTTGCTTATCATCTTGTCGACCATTTTCTTGTACAATGAGTGTGGAGTGGTTGACAAGAAGATTCTAGCCTCACTGGAAAATCTAAGAGACTTGGGTGAGCATGACTAGGTTGGCGCCAGTTTCGCTGCGACATACAGAAGCATAGGCATCTTATCTGTGGGTGCCACAGCCGACATCCCTTCGACTGCCATCATTTGGGAGGTCATTATTTCCCTTCATCTTACTCATTCTGATTTTACTGATTTTTGCTAAACTGTCTATTTTCTTTGACAATTATAGGCCTTTTCCCATTTTGGTGAGCTATCCCCCAGGGTAGGGCTATTGGATCCACTTCCTTTTTCGCTCAGAAGGATGTGGTGTAAATAGTCTTGGCTCTGTAGCATGAGACTTTTGTGTTTTCAGATTACCACCAGATTTTGGCAACTACGACTCAAGTACTATCTTAAATAGCTTAACTTATACCTTTAGTAGATTTCTGATTCATTGCTTTTGATGATTTTAGGTTGCATGGCAGCCTTTTTAGATGATTACAGTCGAGGAGGCGGACAGAGATGTTATTGGTGTCACTGCCACTCGGAGGCAGATTATGTTGGGATCGATTATATTGAATGAGTTCTTCCTTAGAGAGCGTGTTATGGCCAATCGGGTGGCAATAGCATAGTGCCTGCTGACCCTCCTTTGGGGATGAGAGAGGAGTTATCCATTGACTTCCAGTCCTACTGGTGGGTTAGTAGAGCTCAAGAGGATTACTTGCTAGTTGATGCTTTATATCCCGAGTTTCAGGCAGCTAGGCTGATGGTTGGGATGTCCCCATTTCCCACTAATTAGGTTTTTGTTCCAAAAGGAGTTCATGCTCCTGCTAAATGAAGGACCCAAGGCTGGATTGTGCACCAAGTCATACCCCTTTAGATTTCTAGTTCATCTGGCATCAGTGGTTCGACATCTCAAATGCTGACCAACTCTAACCAGTCTTGGCAATCTATGTTGCAGACTTCTGATCATGTGTCTTACACTAATGCAATAGGCTTTACCCAGGTGCATTACTTTGGTCATAACTATTTGCCAGGTGCTTAGAGAATAGACTTTGACCATCTCCCGATGACGGTATTTTTCTAACTTGCATTTTGATTTATGTTTTATTTTTCAGACAACTCCTAATTTCTATCTGAAACTTGCAGGTCCCTGGTTTTGCTTATGGCTAGAGTGTAGATAATTTTTAGGGGTGTGCTTTCAGGTTGAGCACCACTCTATCTGCCATGACTCTGAGAGAGAGTCGACGGGAGCAGCGATATGTCAGATGACGCAGAGCACTAGCAGAACTCGAGGTGGAAGAGGAGGATGCAGCATCTGAGATTGAGGACGATCTATGATGCTGCTATACATGGAATGTCATGATGTTTTGGGTTGTATTCGTGCCCCAGTCCCTGGACTTTTGTAAAAATGACTTATGTTTATTGTTTTAAAAACTAATTTTGAATTTTATGAAAAAATTCAAAATTCAGTTCTTTTTCTGTGATTTTCTTATTTCTGAGAAAGTAAAATGTTTCGTGATGAAAATTGAATGAAAAATGGAATCAGATTTAATTGAAGCGGATCATTTCTAGGGGACGAATCATAGGATGCCACATGGAAAATGCACGAGTATGAACCATTACACGTGCATTAAAGCCTTTACGCATGTGTAATGGCCAAAACACATGCTTTTTGGCTCTAACGCGTAAATATTTTCTCGTTTTACATGCCCAACCTTCTAAACTCAGTTTTCTATTTTGTTTTGTATGCCACTATAAATATTCGTATGAAGTCGACTCCTGACTCAAAAAATCATTAGAAATTTTTTTTTCAGAAAAAACCTTAGATTCTTTTTCTTTTTTTGAACATAGAGCCCTTTTTTAGCCACATGATGCATGGGTGATGTCATAAGTTGACCAAAGTGTAGAGGATCAACCTCAGAAGATATAGTATGTCTACTTTACCGACTCTTAAGGGTGTGAAAATTGATTGGGATTTTCTGAATGCCTACGTGCAGTTTTGGGATCCTATTAATCATGTGTTTTGTTGTAGGGTTGGCATGAATGAGATGTGTCCAACTTTTGAGGAGGTTTCTTTTCTTCTGGGTATGATTCCTGAGGATATTCCGGTTGTTCCACTTGAGTGGGTAGGTTATTTTAACTCGTTTAAGAAAATGTTGGATTTGAGCACGGAGGCTGCTTTGGGTTTGGTGAAAGACAATTTGGTTGAACTGCATGTATTGGCCTTTATGTTATTGAAGGAATCAAAGGATGAATCCATTTGGATGGCTAAGAGGTTGAGGGCTTATGCTTTCATACTGACTGTGGGTTATATATTTGGGGGCCTAGTTGGTTTTGGGGATGCAAAGATAGCTGAGCTGATACTCTAGATGGGCTAGGGTAACTCGATTGTGGGGATGATTTTGGCCGAGACACTGCTAACCTTAAACCATTATTATAGCTCCAGAGAATCATGAACTATTAGTCTGCTTCTGCTCCAGGCATTTAGATCCTTTTATGCTTGTTCTGTTTTAGCACATCTTGAAGTTTTCTAATTTGTGTTGTCTTTCCTTTTAGATTTGGCTGAGAGATTACTTTAGGATTGTTCCTAGACCTAATAGACCAGACTACTCCACTTCTTGGTACCACACTAGGAACGTTGCCTTTCACTTAGACTCTAAGCGAGAATGGATTAGCTAGCTTCTGGAACTGAGTCCTTCTACTCTATTGTGGAATCCCAATTAGTACAAGATGAAGTGGTTCATCCCAAGGATTCAAGGTTTCAAGCATGTATATTTTCTTGGATTTCATTATGTGACATGGTATCAGGCTACCAGAGTACTTCGCCAAATGGGTTATGATCAGGATGTTCTACCAGATGGTCTTTGTTTGCGGCGACCAAAGTGAATGACAGAGTGGCTAGAGCTATCCTTTCTCATTATATTAGAGACTATTCAAGGGCCATGGTAATTTCTAAGGATGATTATGGCAGGACTAATGAGTATATCACATTGTGGATTGAAGCTTGTTGGCCAAAGGAGAAGGCCAAGCGAGTTATTATTTCGACTGAAATTGAGGGTTGAGTCTGAGTCTAGAAAAATAAGACTTTTATTAGATTTATGATTTTTTTGTTTCAATGTCTTGTTTTGGCTTTTCTAAAAGATGAATAAGACCTCAATAAATGTTTTATTTTATTAAGCTCTAATTTTTTTCTTAAGCCGCCCTTTTTGGGTTTTCAACTTAGTGAGCTGCATTGATTGTTGCCAAGACTGCCGTTTCAGTTTTCAGTCTAGTAGGCTATACCCTAAATTTTGCCTAAGCTGCCCGTTTGGGTTTTCAGCTTTACAGGTTTCGTTCTTTTTCAACTTATGTTTATTTGTTCTTTTTAACTCTTGCATGCAATGTTAAAGAGCCCAAATGTGAATGAGAATAAATAATTTATTTTTATTGGATGATTTGGACCGTGCCTGTATAGGCTGCCTACGTATCTCTTTATAAAAGATAATTTTGAAAATTGAATACATGGAAATTTTTGAGAATCAGGTCCACGTTGTTCTTATTTGGTAATGATGCCTAAATGCATGCTCATATAACAAGAACACTATATGAAGTACTTCTTGAGTTGATCGAGGTTGGTCAGATGGTTGAACTCATTACCATCGATGTCCATCAAGATGATGCCTCTGCCTGATATGAATTTCTTGATAATATAGGTTCCACTCCAAGGAGGTCTAAATTTCCCCCGAGGGTGGGTCTTGTATAACTTGTCTGCTCTCTTTGAGAACTAAGTCGCCTTCCTAAAGATTATGACTTCGAACCTATTTGTTGAAGTGTTTTTCTAGTCTGATCTGATAATTTTGAGTGTGATGGAGTGCTTCCATCCTCTTTTCATCAATTTCATTGAGTTGGTCATAGTAGGCTTATTGCCAATCGAGTTTAGCAATCTGTGTTTCCCAGAGAACTCTGGCTGCCTAAATTTCCAATTCTATAGGAAGGACTACTCCCATTCCATGGATTAAAGAATATGGTGTAGCTCTAGTAGCTGACTTATATGTAGTTCTTTACCCAAAGAGGGCATTTGGTAGATGTAGGTGCCACCCTCTATGATTACTGATCATTTTCTAAAGCATATTCTTCAATACTTTATTGGTAACTTCAACTATGCCATTTGTCTGAGGTCTGTAAGGGGAAGACCTAGGATGTTCGATCTTTTCCTTTTTTAATAGAGTGATTACCTCTTTCTAGAAGTGGGAACTATTTTTAGAGACGATCTCATGAGGAACACCATAACATGCAATGATGTTGGTTTTGATGAATTGATATACTTTCCTGGAATCAAAAACTTGATAGGGTGCAGCTTCAACCCATTTGGTAAGGTATTCTATAACCACTAAGATGTATTCATGTCCAGCAGATGACTTTGGTGGGATTTTTCCAATGACATCTATGCTTTAAACAGCAAAGGTCCAAAGTGTAGAAATTGGATTTAGGGGTGAGGAAGGAAGCTTCTAGAGCTTTGCATACTCATGACACTTTGGCCAATTTTGACCATATTGTGCACAGTCCCCGTTCACAGTGGGCCAATAATAACCTTGGTTCATGATTTTCCTAGATAAGGCCTAAAAGTTCATGTAAGTGCCATCTATTCCACCATGGATTTCTTCTATGATATGATTAAACTTTTCTTTTGAGACACATCTAACATTCAATGTCTTTTTGTAAAGGATGCCACCTCTGGGGATGTATCCGCTAGCAGGTTGTCTTAGGGTTCTCCTTTCTGATTTGGAGGCACCTTCAGGAGATTCACCTTTGGTGGGATATATGTAGATGTCCCAATACCATAGTTTCTCTTCAACTTGAATTCTCATGCAATGAGTCAAGAATATCAGTTAACATTTGATGCTTATCCAAATAGGATGGATAATGAACCCATCACGGATTTCTATCATAGATGCCAGAGTGGCCAGTGCATCAGTAAATCTATTCTGAGTTCTTGGAAGATAATGAAAAGACAAAGTCTCAAATTTGTTAGCCAACTCTTCGAGGTGCTTATGGTAAGGAACTAGTCACTCCTCTATAATTTTCCATTTAACCAAGGCTTATAAGATGATGAGGTTGGATTCGCCATAGACTTCTAAGTTTTTGATGCCAATCTAGAGAGTTGATTCCAATCCAGACACACATGCTTTATATTCTGCTTCATTGTTGGTTACTTCAAAATCCAGTTTGATTGCAAAAGGTAAGCTTTCATCGGTAGGGGAAAGGAACACCAAGTCGATGCCATAACCTTTGTTATTTGTAGCTCCATCAAAGTACAGTTGCCATATGTCAGTCTCTAAGAATAGTATGTCTTTGTCAAGAAATTCAAGTTCTTCCTAATTATCCTCAGTTGGGGCAGCTGCCAGTTGATCAGCGATAAAACTACCTTTGATGGACTTTCTCTGAATGTACTTGAGATCGTAGGCCGCTAGGGCAACCATCTATCTAGCCATCTTACTATCTACGATAGGCTTTTCAATAAGGTATTTTAGAGGACTTTGATCAGTGAGGACATGTGTGATGTATGCCCCCAAATAATGTCTCAGTTTGTGATAGACTCACACCAGAGCTAGGCAGAGCTTTTCAATGTACTTGTACTTGAGTCCGTGTGTCACCATTCTCTTACTCAAGTAGTACATGGAATTATCTTTATGTGAGTCTGGGGCTTTTTGAACCAGCATTGTTCCCATGGCTTCTTCAGTAACAATCAAGTAGAGTAGTAGAGGTTGACCAGGCATAGGAGCCTGTAGGATTAGTGGACTTAGAATATACATCTTAATCTATTTGAAGGCTCATTGACACCCCTCAGTCCATTTCTTGGAGGAATTATTTTTCAACAATTCAAATATTGGCCACAGGTGTGGGCTAATTGGTGGATGAACTAACTTATGTATTGAAGGCAGTTAAGGAAGCCTTGTATCACCTTTTCAGTTCTAGGAGGTGGCATGTCAATGATGGATTTAGACTTGGTTGGATCCACTTCTATGCCCTTTTTACTAACCATATACCCAAGGAATGCTCCAGATGAGGCTCCAAATACGTTATTTTTAGTATTTAACTTGAGATTGTACTGTTGAAGTCTAAGGAAGAACTTCTTCAGTGCTTATAGATGCAGTTCAGGAATTGCACCTTTAATGACCATTTCATCGACGTAGACCTCCATTTTTTATGCATTAAGTCATGGAAGATAGTAGTACCCATTCTTTGATATGTGGCTCCAGTATTTTTCACCCCAATGGCATTACTCTGTAGTAGTAGATACCTCATTTTATGTTAAAAGTTATTTTTTCCATATCTGGAGGATGAACCGGGATTTGATTGTACCCCGTGGCTAGATCGATTAAGGAATCCATCTTTGAACCAGCTAATGCGTCTACCAAGAGGTCTATGTGGGGTAATGAAAAATCATCCTTAGGGCATGCCTTGTTCAATTCTCAATAATCCACACATATTTTAACTTCGTCATTCTTCTTCAGTACTGGGACGATGTTAGCCAACCAAGACGTGTATTTCATTGGCTCAATGAATCTTTAAGCAAGTTGTTTAGCTACTTCTTCTTTGATTTGTATAGACTAGGCAAGCTTCATATGTCTGAGCTTCTGCTTGACAGGCTTGCAGTCTGGATAGGTTGGAATCATGTGGGCAACGATGCTTGGATCTAGTCTGATCATGTCACTAGGCTGCTAGGCAAAGCAATCTTTGAATCTTTTGATGATAGACTCGATGTCCTATTTGTTTGACCAAGTAGATGCAAAGTATGTGCTTTTAGGTATGTCATAAGAGCCAGTGTTTATGGGCTCTTTAACTGCATCTTTTATTTCATTTATTATTTTATTCTTTTTTTCTGTTTATTTGTTTGAGGTCAGATTCATCAATTGGAATAGTAAAAGAAAATAAGAAAACAGGTTCGCAACAAGAAAACTTGGATGTCTTATTAATAGAAATAGGAGAGATGTCCATTGATACATTACACTCATAGTTAATTCCCAGTTGACCTACTACATCATCATCAGTTTCAAAAGAAGAGAAGGACTCATAACTAATAGTTGACTCAAACCCAGACTTAGATTTAGGCTCAGATTCAGCTTTTAGCTCAGGTTCTATAGCTTCAAAGAGACTTTCATCGAAATGCCAGTTCTTCAGATTTTCATTGGCAGGCTTGATCAAAATAGAGAGGTCATATTTCTCCTCTTTGTCAGTGATAGCAGCTATGTCACCAAAGAGGCTTATTTCCATGTTCTCCTCATAGTCATCATTCAAGTAATATATGAGCTGGCAATCCTCAGCAGTCAGTGTCACACTAGAGAACAGCTCAAATCTAGGAATTCTTAAACTAGTGACAGGACAGATCCATGGTTCAGGGAAAGCATAATAAGGAATTGTCTCACCCTCCTTAACAAAGTAGCCATTCAAGGTTCTGAAGTAGGGCCTCAAGACGATATCAACTTCTCCCCCTTGTTTGGTGATTACAGAGTTCTTTCTAGCCTTGGCCCGTTCTTCCTCAACCTCATCATCAGTTGGCTTATAACCCAAGCCAAATGGTGGAATAGATGTGGGGTACTCATCAAAGGACTTGATACCTTAATGATTCTTACCCAAGATCATGCTAGGAAAATAGGCCATATGTTTGAGAACATTTCCCAACTTTGGGTTGCAGTATGGATCGAAGTCCAAACAATTATTTCTTTGAAGTCTTAGGTAGTGTGGATGAATTGAACAAATGAGAAGCTGGATAAAGGATATGCCAATAACTCGGGCTGGATCTCTAAGATCGGTGCAATGTCTGGGACTTCAGATTTTCTAGACAGATCAGCCTTAATGGTAACAATGCCACCTTTCAATAGTAACTTGACCCTTTGGTGTAGAGTAGATGGCACAGCATTGACCTGATGGATCCAAGGCCTACTCAAAAGTAGATTAAAGCAAGATGGCACATCGATGACCTGGAAAGGGACTTTGAAAGTAGTTGGGCCCATGGTGATAGTCAGTGTGGCCACCCTAAGAACTTCTCTTTTAGAGTTGTCATATGCCCTTACTATTTGATCAGAGGGGGTGAAGTCAGTGTCAGTCAACCCCAAGCAAAATGCAAATTTTAGAGGGTAGACATTTAATGCAGACCCATTGT
Source organism: Codiaeum variegatum (assembly GCA_948294925.1). Classification (NCBI taxonomy): domain Eukaryota; kingdom Viridiplantae; phylum Streptophyta; class Magnoliopsida; order Malpighiales; family Euphorbiaceae; genus Codiaeum; species Codiaeum variegatum. The sequence continues at coordinate 976 of CAOJBK010829113.1, read as the reverse complement.
TGACTAAGTTCATAGGGACAGTCTTTTCCCTTGTAATAATGGTGATATACAAAGCATCATTATATGGTCCCCCAAGCAGGATCTCATTGTCAGAGAAAGAGATGGAGGTTCCATTGGTGGAATAGGTGATTGATGCAACCAAAGTTTTAGGGGAGATGTCATGTGATGTCTTAGTCTGGCTCAATGCCTTACAAAGAGCTTAGTGATAAGGATAAGAAGACATGAGTAAGTTCTAGATAGAAATGTTAGCTTGTGTCTTCTTTAATTATTTTAGTATAGGATCCTCGTCAGGTTCAGGAGTCCCTCTATTCTGATCCTCTAGTTGGCTTGAAGATGAGGCAATAGTAGGAGCTTGAGTAATTCAGACACTTCTAGTTATGGCATCTATCTCTTAGCCCAAAGCCCCTAGGTTTGAGATGACATAGTAGTAATCATGGAAAATTGACCTCCCTAAAGAAGTTTGGTCAATTAGTGGTGAGCAAATTGGGAAGGGTGACCTCTCTAAGGAAGATTGGTCGCCTCGAATGTAATGATAATAGCTCAGAGGTATGGCATCAACTATGAGATCTGTCGAATCACCCTATTCAAACTCACTGAGTATTACATTAACGTTGTGTTCAGGGAGGGGATTGGGCCCAATATTAACTTCAAGCAGTAGGAGATCTTTAGCATCAATGGGATCTTGGATTTTATGGTGAAGAACCTTACAATTATCAGTTCTGTGGCCTGGCCCTTGATGATAATCATAAGTTTCATTGATATTGAAATTCTTTGGCAAAGGGTTGGGAATTGGTTTAGGCTCTAATGGTTTGAAAGCATTCTTCTCTAGGCATTGTCTTAAGAGGTAGCTTGGTGTTAACTCTTTTAAGTTGGTGAATTCCCTTCTTTGTATCTGAAGTGGCTTGCAGGCTGAGATTGCATTAACTCTTCCCTCCTTTTGTGTTCCACTTGAATTCTTAAACCGAGAGGATAAGGC
>CAOJBK010829029.1:0-44675 GCA_948294925.1 Codiaeum variegatum | reverse complement strand
TCATTTCATTAAACTAAAACTGGTTAGCTATTGAACACCAAACCACCTACTGTTACCAGAATAACCTCCATCCTTCATGAGAAGGGAGAACAGATTGGGGATTGATTCCCATTAAACAGGATACACCGTCATGCCATTCATGGCTTCAAAGCCAAAATCTCCTTTTCCTTTATTTTCCTTACTGTCTATTTCATTATTTTTTTTATTTGTTCATATTTCATTAGATCCATTTCTATGCAATTATTTTATGTTACTATGGTTGTTTTATGTATGCTTTTGGGGAATATGTGCTCCTTCCATAGCATAAGACTAGAGGGAAGATCGCTTGATTTTTATCAGTTTTGAACTGTGATTTACTACTTCCCATTGGGGTGTTATGCCTTCCCTAGAACATGATGTGGGCTAGAGGAAGGACCCCAGGAAAAATCATTGTATTTACCACTTTGTGTGTTTTTTTCATAAGTATATTCTCATGTTCATGCAGTCATAACACTATCCTTACTCATGCATACTCGAAAATCTCAATTTTAACTGAAATTGCAAGAGTGTTCGAGCCAAATTTTGTTCTTATTAAAAATGGTACAAAAACTATTTTTTTTTTAAATTTTTTTCATATAACAAATTCCCGAACCCCCTTTGGTTCCAAAAGGAATAGATTTTCCAATTAGGGTAAAAAACATTATTTTCCTAAAATGGAGTTATTTTCAAAAGGTTTCTTAATCACCTAAGGAAAACTATTCTCTTCAAGATTAGGTGGTGACTCTAAAATACTTCACACACCATGTGCATGCTATGGAAGACATGTGGACACACAAATGTGGGAACTCGACCATAATCTGTGACGCTGAAGGCATAATCTGGAAGGTTTCCTCCAAGATGCAAAGCGTGCTTCTCGGGAAAATCCTGCGGGCTGTTTGGCCAGGGCCTCACAGCCGGTGACTCCATTGGGATGTTTAGTAAAACTGATAAAAAACTAAGCGAGTTATTTTCTGAAAACAATATTTTGGCTCGAAACCATACAAAAGTAAGTTTCATGCATCACTTCCTATGCTCCTTTATACTAAGAAAACTTGGATAAAAAGTAGCATCGGGCTAGCTTCCTTCCTTAGGACTGCTTTGCAGATAGCAAAATCATCCAGCACTAAGGCGCATCAACTAATCCTTTCAATTGGAATAATGAGGTACATATAGTTGTTTGACCCACGCGAGCCTCCTCGGTTCATATATGGTTAGGTGTGTCAATACCTCTAGCCAATAGGGAACCTTTAAACCACCAAGCTGTCATGTAATGATTAGAGTTAACCTTAGGTCCATGTACCATAATACTCTGATTATCTATCATCATGAAACCATTTTCATTCATACATCCATGCATGCATGAATCATGCCATCACAAGCCTGAACAAGGCCAAATTCTTTCTAGAAAAGACCAAAATCAAACACTACCCTGAGTCATGTCCTAGAACCAAGTATGCCCTAGCTATGTCAAATTGCTGATACCCCTTTTTTTCTTTATCTACCCTAAAGGTAACCATGTCCAACACTGAAAATGATCCCAACGTCATTGATGTTGATCCTAATGCTCCATCAACCGACATTGCTACTCTTCTGGCTAAAACCCTAAGGAAATAAGATGAGGCTATCAAAACGTAAGAAGAGATTATGACCTTTATACTCCAAGCCTAAGAACAGACAATCCTGGGTAAAATCAAAGCCATGATGGCCTAAATTAGGAATTAGCTAGCCCACCATACATCTACATCATCCAATTCTGCAAAAGAGTTAGTCACTAAAGACATGATTATCCTACCTCCATAAAGTGACCATTGAATTGCCATCCTCACACAAGCTAACCGTGAGAGCATCACCCCAAGTGCCCTTCTCATGGATCCTTGCCAAAAGGTAGCCTAAATCATCCTTTGCTGAAAAACATGATGGAGAAGTATAAGGAAATGTAGAAAACCCTCAACGCTATCAGGAAAAAGGAACAAATGATTAATGTTAAGTCCCTCAGTCCATTCCCCCTACAAGGCTACCTCCAAAGTTTAAAATGCTTATCTTTGAGAAGTTTAATGGCACCACTTACCCTTCAACCCATTTAAGAATCTATGATGGCACACTCCGTCCTTTGGGCGTGTAAGATAAGCTCCTTGCTCAACTCTTCCAATAGTCACTTACTGGTGTGGCTCTGACCTGGTTTGTGAAACTAGAGGATTCTAAGAGACTGACATGGTAATCTATATGTGATGCATTTGTAAATAGTATTCTTATAATCAAGAGGTTGATATTAAAAGAAGGGACCTTGAATTGACTAAACAACAGCCCAAAGAAACCTTCTCTACTTTCATTACTAGATGGAGGGAGAAAGCCTCCCAAATGGAAAACAGACCAACTCAACCCAAACAAATCGACATTGTAGTCAAGAATATACTTTATGTGTATCGAGATAGACTAATCACACAATACTTACCAAATTTTAAAGTGCTCATTGTCACTGCCTCCTGCATTGAAGACATGATTGATGGTGGGTCCTAAGTATCATCCATTTTAGAAGTCTTCTCTGATGAGGACCAACTATCTAAAGATTGCCAATCAACTTGTTCCAAGGATTACGAAGAAGATGGACTCTCTAGCAAAATTGCATACTGAGCATTCCACTGAGAAGCCCAACAATTGGTCCTTTGAAGAAAGTATGGTTCTACTAGATCCTTAAATGGAAGCTAAATCTAAAAAGCCTTCCTAAGCCAGAGTCCAATAAACCTGAATTATCTAAGCCTGAAACCTTTGGGCCCTCCATGTAACTCATCTCCCACTTTAAATTATCAAACTATGACTTGTCCCTTTTGAGGCTGAATAAAAAAAAAAACAAGTTTTATAGTCCTACTTCTTTATTATATTTTAGTGTTCCAATTGGTGAATTTGAGTTTAATCATTTCGGAAAAAGAGAATCTTAAAAAATAAATCAAATGATTGATGCTATTAAACAGCCCATTAATGTTGAAACTCATTTCAAAAACAACATTCATTGTATTTGCATGCTCAAATAGGTCTAGTACAGAGATAATCATCAAAGAATTCAAATGTTTCTTCGCCAAGAAGTCCAGTCTCGATCCAAGTATCACCATGCATGAGATCCCAACTTATCCAAATTTCAAGCCTGTCAAACAAAAACTCAAGCACACAAAATTTGAATAGTCACCCCCAATCAAAGAGGAGGTTTTCCAAATAACTACCATTATATGGTTTCATCGAGCTAATCAACCACATACCCTATCTGCCATTAACCACTTCACAAAGTAGGTAGAAGCTACACCTTCCAAAAGTCCTTAACTCAGAAAAGGATGCATAACTCATCAAGATAAACATCATCATAAAGTATGGTGTTCTCTACCCTCTAAAAGAGATAGACACCTTAAATATCACAAGGTTCTCAAAAAAATTGGCATCTCCATTTTCCAAGCACCCTCCTTAGGTACATAACTCCATTCACCAAGGGTACACCCTATTCACTGAAATGAAAATAGTCCTACCCATTAGAAGCTAAATCTGCCCGAGTTCTCCAAGAAGTCAAAATCAATGAAACTGACTAGTAACACACCTACTCTAACCAACTCAATCTCATGAAAGCCCTTAACCAGGATTAGGACTACCAATTCAATCTTGCAAGGCACATCAACAAAAGGGTCAAGAGATAGAAGCCTGAACAAAGGTGACTTGATCTTTAAAAAATTTAGACAACCAATATCGGATCTAAAAGGAAAATTATAAACTTCCTAAAGTGATACATTCATCATCAAGAAGATTGTGTCTGGCGGAGATGTCATCCTGATGAAAATCAATGACAACGAGTTCAATCATCCAACCAGAATAGATCAACTCAAGTGATACATTGTTTGAGCATTACATTTGCATCATCATCATAATTTTTGTAATAAGAACTACGTGGACCTGATTCTCCAAAAAGAAAAAATTGTATGTTGAATTCAAGTTTTTAAAATCAATCTAAAGTGATATATAGGAAACCCTCATTGGGTACGGTCCAAAGCATATAATAAAATTTAATGTCTTTCACATTTCATCTCATTTGGGCTCTTTGACAAGCATGCAAAAATATATGAATGAAAAAGAGAAAATCGAAAAAAGAATGAAACCCGCTAAAGCTGAAAACCTAAGTGGGCCAACTTAGGCAAAAATTAGGGTATAGCTTGTTAGACTGAAAATTGAAAAGGCAGTCTAGGCAACAATCAAGGTAGCTCGCTAACTTGAAAACCTAAAAGGGCGGCTTAGGAAAAGATTAGAGCTTTTAATCAAAATAAAGCATTTTTAAACTCTTATTCACCTTTTGGAACATGATAAAAGGAAACATTGAAAAATCAAAATGCATCATTCATCCTCCTTCAAAAGAGATATCCCCAGTGGACCTCCTAAAACAAAAACTGACAAGTCACCTTCAAACATGTCTCAGACATAAAAATTCTCCAAGGGAGCCAATCTCATTTCTAGAGGATATACAAGTAACAACATTTTCCAAATGGATTCCTCGTCTCCCCAGTGAGAATAAAATACAACCAAAGGAATTAGCCAATGAATATTTCCCCAAGTGGAGTCACTTAATATAGAGACAATCTCAAATCCCCAGTGGAGCAACAACCACTATCAAAATTAAACAGCATCTTGGACCATGTAACCAGCTCATCCATAAACTTTCCTTCACCCTTCATTCATCTCCTCGACCATCTGAATAAATAAAGCAAAAGCATAGACCCTCTACCAAATTTCCCAAACAAACATCATTCTCTAAACCCTTGAATCTCATAGTCATAGGAGATAGGTTCATTATATCATTATATGTTTCATTCAGACCTAAAAAGCCTTCTCGCAAAAGAAATCAACTGACAAAGCCTTCCCAACCTTGGGCTCTAAAATAAAAATCCATCAAAATAAGAAACAAGCTTAAACACACATTCCACTGAGCCTCAATTACTCAAAAGTACCTAATCAACCTTCACAACTTGAAGCACCGTCAAAACCCTATATTGCCCGAGGTTGATTCTCTCAAACTTTTTCAAGTTTTTACATCACCCTTGCATCACATAGCTGAAGTATGGCACCATTTGTAGGGGAAACTCAAAAAAAAATACCATTTTTCTCAAAAACAAATTTTCATGCACAAAATGCAACAAAATTTTTGAAAAAACTGAAATTTCATACAATCAGCAAAGTTTTGCAAAAGCTTTTACAAAATAAAGACCCACAATGGGCCATACTCAGCATGCATCTCATACATCTCACTTTAATTATTGTCATCATCCAACACATATCTGGGGGCATTCTCTCGAAGGAGTCTTCACCCCATTACAAAGGTATGACAATTACCTATCAAAGCTCAAAATCTAATGAGCTCAGAGCCTCACATAGCATAGATCAACATCCAATAAGCCCATAGGTTCATCAAGATGCACATAACAATTGCAATGTTTGTCATCCACAACTTGACACACCATAAGTCAAGAAACTAACATGGCATAAGCCCTTAATCTGATAAGGCGATAAGCCTAAAATAAAACATGGCGTAGCCCTGAGCCTAGAAGCTGACATAGCATTGTCACTTGTCGAGAAACTGATATGGCATCATCACAAGCCTAGAATCAGACATGGCACCTATAGGTTCACTATCATCAGAATCACCTTCTGTTCAAAGCTAATTCAAATGAGGGAGCGGCTGTAAACCCTTAATTTTGCACCTCCAGAATCATCACCATTAAATCCCTAATTTTACATGGAAAATTTTACAAGTAAAATGCCCTAATTTTCACACCATTATATTTGGCTCATCGATACAAGTCCAACGATTCAAACCATGCTCAAATTGAACTCTGAACGGGCCTAAAATCATGAAAATACAAAAGCTGGGTCAAACCAGCTAACCCTTACGCATGCACAAATGCCCATACACATGCACAAGTGCCCAAACACATGCGTAAGGGCCCAAAGGAATGCATAAGGGCCCAACCACATGCGTTTGACCTCAAACGCACGAATTTTGACTCTCGGGGCTTCTAGCATGACTCCCTATAAATTTAAACTTTTAAAACTATTTTGTGGACTTCTTTCAGACTCATTTTGACATATTTTCTAGCCTCATGAAACTCCTAAACACCTCTTAAAACACTACAACTCCCACCCAATCGAATAAAAAACCTTCAAAAACTCACAAGAAGTACTCTAGTTCTAATCAGTTCAATAGTTTATTTCCTACAATCCCAATCCATACAAACAGACACCAGTGCTCTTTGAATAGAATGGTGACCTGTTCTGGTTTCATCAAGCCCTCTGACCCTCTAGTTCCCAAATCTTGTAAGCTAAAGGTAAATATGGTACAATATGTTCTAATTTCTTTTGGTTCTTAATTAAGCTCTGAAACTGATAAGGCATTTTCTTTATCAAATAATTATTTTTCTGAAATGATTCGAACCGAAGCCCTTTAATAGTGATTTTGATGAATGTTTATGAAAAATCAATTTTCATAAATAAAAATTAAAACCCTAAAATGAACTTAGGTAATCAAACGCACATTCAAAAATCGTTTTTCATTAATCAAAGATTAAAATTGATTAATAGCCTAATGGTTAATCATTTTATTAAACTAAAGCCGGATAGCTATTGAACACCAAACCACCCATTGTTACTAGAATAACTCCCACCCTTCAAGAGAAGGGAGAATGACGTGGATTTTGATTCCCATTCAACGGGATACATCGGCAAGCCTTTCACAGCTTCAACTCCAAAATCACCTTTTCCTTTATTTTTTATACTATTTATTTCATTATTTTTATTATTTGTTCATATTTCATTAGATCTATTTCAATACAATTATGTTGTGTTACTATTGTCGTTTTATGTATGACTTTGGGGAATGTGTGCTTCTCCCAGATCATAAGACTGAAGGGGAGATCCCTTGATTTTCATCAATTTTGAACTGTGATTTACTACTTTACATTAGGGTGTTGTGCCTTCCCTATAACCTGAAGTGGGATAGAGGAAGGACTCCTAGCCAAATCGTTATACTTACCTCTTTGTGTGTTTGTCATAAGCATATTCACATGTTCGTTCATTCATAACATTATTCATGCTCATGCATACATGAAAATCTCAATTTTAACTAAAATTGCATGATTTTTTGAGCCAAAATTTGTTCTTATTAAAAATGGTACAAAAACTATTTTTTATAAAAATATTTTAAGATCACGAATCCCTAAACCCCTGTTAGTTCCAAAAAGAATAGCTTTTCCCATTAGGATAGAAAACATTATTTTTCTAAAATGGAGTTACTTTCAAAAGGTTTCTTAATCATCTAAGGAAAACTGTTTTCTTGATGATTAGGTGGTGACTCTAAAACACTTCACACACTAGGTGCATGCCAATGAACACATATGGATGCACAAATGTGGGAAATATACCATAATTCACAATGCCGAGGGCGCAATCTGAAAGGTTTCATCCGGGCTATAAGACCTGCAGACGCATTTCTCGGGGAAATCCTGCAGGCCATTCGGGCAGGGCCGCACACCTATTAGATTCTGAAGCTAAAAATTAAAGAACCCTCTAAGTTAGAGTGAACTAAGTATGAACTATCTGAGTCTAAAACCTCTAAGTTCTATGTGACCTCTGCTTAAACCATCCCTTTACCGACTCTATATATCTTTCCCCTTTAGAGTTAAGTGAAAGGATAAATTTTCTTGTTATAACCTTGTTTCCTTATTCTCTTTTAGTGTTCCAACTGGTGAATCTGAGTTTAATCAATTAGAAAAAAGAATATTAAAAAATAAACCAAATAACTTATGTTGTTAAAGATCCCACTAACATTCATTGCATTTGATTGCTCAAACATGTCTATTATAGAGATAAGAATCAAAAGTTTAGATATCATTTCGCCTTGAGGCCCAGTCTCAATCCAAGCATCTCCAACCATAAAATTCAAACATTGTAAGCCTATCAAACAAAAACTCATGTGCATGAAAGCTGAATGGTCGCTCCCAATCAAAGAAAAGGTTTCCAAAATAGCTATCATATAGGTTTAACAAACCAATCCACTAACATCTTTGTTGCCATTGACTTCTTCGTGAAATGGGTAGAAGCTACACCTTTTTAAGTCCTTGACCAAAAAAAAGTTACACAATTCATAAAAAAAAACATCATCGAAAGGTATGGTGTCCTTTCAAAATCATCAAGGATAATGGCTCTCACTACCAAAAAAAGGTATAAAAGGAAAAGATACAATAACAAAAGTTTTCTCCTTACAGACCTCAAACTAGCAGGGTTATTAAAGCGACTAATAAGGCTCTCAAGAACATCCTTTAGGGAATGATACACAATCATAAAATCTTGCATCTCCACTTGCCAAATTCCCTCCTAACGTATAGAACTACTTTCAAATCAGCTACCAAAGCACCGTCCTATTCACTAGTCTATGGAATGGAAGCAGTCCTACCCAAAGGATTATAAGTTCAATCTACCTGAGTCCTTCCAGAGAGCTAAATCAATGAAACTGACTGGCAACTAGCCTACTACAACTAACTCAATCTAATTGATGAGAATCACATTGAAGCCTTTCACCAAGCTCAGAACTACCAATTGAAGCTAGTAAGGAACTTCAATAAGAGGTCAGAGATAAAAATCTTCATAAAGATGACCTAGTCCTTAAGGAAATTAGGTCAGAGGGAAATTCAAAACTTAATAAAGTGGTCCCTTTTTTAACAAAAAATAAATAAGTGACAGAGGTGTCATTGTGAGGGACATTGATGGTAATGAGTTCACACATCCTACCAATCTAGATCAACTCAAGCGGTACTCTATTTGAGTATTGCTTTTGCATCATCATCATTACTGCAACAAGAACTACGTAGACCTGATTCTCTAAAATTTATGTTGTATTTTATTCTCAAATTTCAAAAATCATTGTATGAAGATACCTAGGCAACCTTTATGGGCACAGTCCAAAGCATTTAATAAAAGTTTAATCTCATCTGGACTCTTTAACAATTATGCAAAAATGAACAAATAACAAAGAGATAAACAGATAAAAGAATGGAATCTGCTAAGCTGAAAACCTAAGTGGGCGACTTAGGAAAAAATTAGGGTACAGCCATCTAGACTGAAAATCGAAAAAAAAAAGCAGTCTAGGCAATAATCAAGGTAGCTCATTAAGCTAAAATCCTGAATGAGCAACTTAGGCAATAATTAGAGCATTAATCGAAATAATTCATTTCATTAAACTATTATTCACCTTTTGGAACATAAAAAAAGGAACATCGCAACTCAAGCACATCTCTCCAATCATCAAAAAGGCATAACCACCTCCAGTGGATCTCCTAAGCAAAAAATGACAAGTCACTCACCCTTTTATCCTTTAGACATGTTGCAAACATAACAATTCCCTAAGGAAGCCAACCTTATTCCCAATTGATCTCTCAAGCATTAACATTTCCCCAATGGATTCTTCAAAACATCTCCACAATGAGAATCATATACAAGTAAACCTCAAAGGAGTCAGCCAATGATTATTCCCCAAGTGGAGTTAGCTAATTCAAAGTCAATCACAAATCCTAATGGTTAGAGGAGGTTTCCCTTTTCGTGTACTTTTTGTTGTATTTATTTTCCATATTATCTATTCTTTTTATTTATTGTTAGGAGATGTGTACTCTCCTTAGTACCACTTTGACTAAAGGAGAGACCCCTATTCATTTTATTTCCTTTTTTTTGTACTTTCTTATTTCTATCACTTTCATTATGTCATTCATACCATATATGTTCATGCATCACACTATATTTGTGATAATTGTTCATGCACCATCTATATATTATCATGCATACATAAAATTTTAATTTTAAAACCAAATCTGAATGTTTTAGCTAAAAGATAGAAAAAATTGATTTTTTTTAAAAATATTTAAAGTTAAACTTAGGACCTTTAACTCCGGCTTTGGTTTAAATTCAATTTGCTTTCCATGGCTTCAAATTCAATTTGTATGGAGTTAAATAATTGGTTTCTTAATCACACTTAAAACCCTCATTTTATAAAGATTAAGTGGTGACTCACAATCACACATTGCACCTATATTATAATGGACCTTATGTGTCTTCCTGTGAGAGAACCATGCACTAAAATGAAAATTGAAACATGCAATCCACCCAAGGAGAGTGGTTTCCTCAAGTACCCTAAAAATCGTGAGGTGCGCATTGAGGAGTTTGGCCTAGACCTCACAGGATTATGTCAAATTCTCAATCTAAGTTGCTTATCTTAAATAAACTTTGAAGTTATAACATCCCAAAAAGCATCTTCGTGCATTTTTGAAGTCTATGAACACTCTCCTCCTATTTGTTGGTTCAAGTGTAATCTAGATGTAGCTGCTAAAGGCTGTCCTAGCTCAACTGGTGCATGAGATATATTTTGCATTCATAATGGCACAACAATGGGTCATTTTATAGCTCCATTGAGCAATTTGTTCACGTTTGAGCTGAAATGTGTGCTTTCATGTTACTAGTTCACTACACCACATCTAAAGGGTTCTCTCCAATTTAGTTTGAATCTAATTCTTCTCTTTTTATTTTTCTTATTCATGGCTTCAATATGAAGGTCCTTGGCATTTGCACTACGTTTTGTACCATTATCTTTGACCATTGAAATCTTTGGATTGTTGATCATATTTTTAAAGAATGTAATTTTATAGCTAACAAATTGACTTCCTTAACTCTTTCCTCTTAAAGACAAACTCAATGTGACTCTTAGTTTTCAAATTGTCACCATCATGTTTTAAAGGATGCTATAGACTTATATCATTATCGTTTTTATCAGTTTTGTTTCATGGCTTATTTGGGTTAAGTGTATTATTCTTTTGCTTTTTGATAATATTTCTTGGTTATGAAGTGTGATATCGGTAATATTTTTTTTTCAAAAGAAAATAAAGATGTCATTAATCACTTTTATTATTTGAATACAAAATCTCCTGTAATTCTACTTGAATATTAACAATCCAAGTATTATTTAGCCTTCTAACTCTGAACATATTGGCAATTGGAAAATAGGCAAAACCATTTTTTTTTATTATGATGTATACGAAAAATTTCAAACCTACTGCTTAGTATAAAAGTTTTCAAATTGATAATTCATCTAATCAATCTCTTTCATCTCTACCATGGGTCTGTTGAATAGCTGTCCGTGCCTAGGCGGCATGTTGACATAGCCATTTGTTAATGATGTGGCACTGCACTTCATATGCCACATAATAACTTCATAATTTTAAAAAAGATAAATATACAAAAAGATTAAAATATCCTTTATTTTTTTTCAAAATTTCTAATAATGCCATTGATTTCATTTTTTTATCATATTTTCTCTCTCTTCTCTCTCCATCCTTCATCCCTCTTCTCTCTCCAAACTTATCTAGCATCAAAAGATGAAGATAAAAAAAAATAAAACAAAATAAATTGTACCATTATGCCCAGAGGACATCATGCTAAGTTAACAAAATTGGATATAATTTATACAACACAACAAAACAAGAACATATAATTTCAAATGCAAAATTTAAATTATCTACACCTCCACCAGACTAAAAAATACAACACAAATTTTAGGAAAAATATAATACCTTTCTAGTTCCTAAGGGATAAATAAAAGCAAACCTCTTTGCCACTAAAGCAAAACAAATAATTAGTTACTTTAAGACCAAGCCTTTTGGCTTCATAAGGATAAAGAAGAGGGAAAGTGATGAGTTCTCTTAAAGCTTTAAAGGCTGCACTATTTCCAGCAATGGCTTCTTCGGCTCTCCACTCCTTATTCTCACTTTCATTTGTGGTATTGGTATTGCTAACACCACTACCAATGTGGGTTTCCATCTGAGATTAAGAAGTCATTTAGCAAGGCAAAAGATTAATGTCAAAAATTGAGATTGAAATTTTTAAAAAAATGGTGAAGCTTTTATTGACCTGAAATCATAATAGAGAAGGGAGTGTCAGGGATTAAAACATGTTCAATGAGTTGGGATGTGGTTTTTTCCTAATCCCAAATAAACCCTCTAATTTTGAATTTTTTTTTCCAATTGAACCTAGAGAGAAGAGAGACGAAGGATGGAGAGAGAAGAGTGAGAAAATCTTATAAAAAAAATTAAATTAACAATAATTAGAAAATTTGAAAAAAAAAATAAAGGGTTTATCTTTTCTTACATTTATATTTTTGAAAATTATGAAATGATTACCTAGTATCTGAAGTGGAGTGTCACATCATCAACAAATGGTTATGTCAGCATACCACCTAGGTATAGGCAGCTATCCGACAGACGCATGATAGAAATGAAAGATGTCAATTATATGGATAGTCAATTTGAATGCTTTTATACTAAGTAGTAGATATAAAATTTTTTGTATATATCATGGTAGAAAAAAATAGTTTTGTCTTGGAAAATATTAAACAGCATGTATTCATGGGCTTAGTCCACCCCAAGGATACACACTAGACAAGCATACTCAATTTTGGCTTGAAAAGCTCAAGGATAGAGGGATATTAAGTACCCACGGGTCGACCTACGAGTGTGGTCCAACCCATGGATATACTTTGTGATGAAAATTCTATTTTGTTTTCTTTCGAACAATGAACTCGACATTTGGACTTCTTAACTTTTTTCCAAAGCTACTTAAAATATACTCCAAAGTGTCGCGTTCAAGCTAAAATCATCATAACATCATAAAATCTCAAAAATTCCTAAAAGTAACCTATAATCATACTTTAAAAAAAACTCATCAAATTCTATTTAAAAACTAATAAAAATCAAGGGCAAAATATAAGTCAAATATACATATATCAAATTCCTCCACACTTGAACTTTTTCTTATCCTCAAGCAAAATAAACCTTAACAATGTACAAGTAAAAATACTCCTTAATAGTCAAAATAAAAAATAAAAACAAGTTTTGGCAATCATTCACACATAGTACAATTTAAGTTTCCCAATTAATAAGTTAAATCCCATACTAAACAATAAATTTTAGTAATCTCGAGGACTTAAATGCCAAAATGAATGTTAAATATTTGGGCGCCCTACCTCAATGAAACTCAATTTAAACAAAAGCAAGTTTATAAATTTTCTTTCTTAGGAACTTGACTAAACCCCTCTAAACACAACATACATTCAATACTTTTTTGTACTTTTTAGCACTTTTATTCTACTTTTCATTCTCATTTAACTTTCAAGGAGCTCAACTTTGCAAACAACATCACTTAGCCTTTTGATGTGAAGGTAAACACTTTGTGGTGCTGACTCCCTGTTACTCATCTAGTCACAATGTCAACCGGCCACTAGTACTATTTATGATTTCATAATTGTATTCGACTTTGCGCAAAAATGAAAACCATCAGAATAAGGAAGCATATTCAAAGCTTCTTACACATTAAGCACATTCACCAAAAAGAACCACACATCATCAAAATTAGAAATGCTCAAAATTTTAACTAAATTTTCAAAACTTAATTATTTAATCATGTCAAAGAAATTTCTTACTCTTGAGCACTAACTCCAAAATTTAACCTAAGATTGAGAAATTTTAAACAACAACTTATATGAACAATTATCAATAAAAAATTTTAGCACAAATTTGACTAAAAAGAAGTTGTATTCCATTTCATTTGTTACCTCAACTTATTTTTCTTAATTCCATACACACAATCAATCAAGGCATAAATAATAAACCGATCAATCATACAATTCACTCCCCTGCACTTAAGATACACATTGTCCCTAATGTGTGTAAAAATAAAGAAAGAACAAGGGAGAGAAAAACTACCTTGAACAAAATCGTACTCAATAGGAATTCCGTTTGCAATCCATAGTGATGCCAAGATTTAATTATAGACTAGGTGGTATTTCAAAAGAAATCTTATCACATCACAATCCAAAACACCAAAAAGTGCATTATCTTTCCTCAAAACAAAAACTAATAAAACTAAAAAACAGAAACAAAAGCTCACAAACTAAAGAAAAATAATAAAAATATAATAAAAATGGTAGGTTGTCAACAATGTTCCTTTTTTTCTTGTTGTTTTTATTCACTTAAAGGAGATGCTATTTCTAGAATTCCATCTCCTCCTATAATCATAAATTCCTTCATCTACTTGAATCTTGTAGGACCTATTAGTTTCAAATTTAATCTTCATAAAGAAGAGTGTTTTTTCTTAGGTCCTCCTATTCAATCAAAATTAAATAAGATTCATGAAGGAATGCAAGTGTTCTATTCTATTTTGAAAGAAAGTCCGATGTCGGAATCAGGGCATAGTTGTTGGTTGCCTGCCCAGAAAAAACCGATTTTAGGATCTTCTTTCCATTCTAAATTTCAGAGAGATTTTGGTATACAAGAAAGGGCAATCCTGAAAACCATACCTGAACGCAGAATTTATGTATAAAAAGTAATAAAAATGAGGCATTTTTCTGGTAGTGTGGACAAGCAAATGTTGATTTTGTGCTTACAAGCCTAAATGGACAATAACTTAAGTGACTAGCACTTCTTTAATAGCATTTAGTTGGACATTAATGTTATCCTTCTTCATCCAAGTACTTTTAGGTTTCATTATGTTGTTTTCCTCCATAAGTTAAGATAAAGAAAAGTTTGCAAAGATTTTGTTTTTAATCTTTTCTTATATTTGCAAAGTAAAATTGAAATGCTCTTATCTTCTTATGATTTGCAAATTTCACTCGGTCCTCTATAAGCTCCATTTTAAACACTTCCACCCATGGATCTATTAATTCTTCAATTTTAGAATCCACAATTCATGCATATATCTTCATTCAACCTTTGCAAGTTTGAGATACTCCACCCAAATTTGTGTACCTTTTTCTCCACAACCTCTATAAAACTAAATTTTCTCTCTAAATAAGGTTTTGAAGAGATAATTACTGGCCAAATACTAGATTCTCTAACAAATAAACACTTAGAAAAGGGTGAAAATGGTGTAAGCTCAATTATAGGTTGTGTTTCAATTAAAGGTGTTTAGGGTATGTGTATTTCTTCCTCTTTTAATAACTCATCTTATTGAGGTTCCTCAACTATTTCACTATCCCAAAAGATATTATCATAACAAATTTAAGGAGTTTTTAAAAATTGATTTTGTTCATATTCCACCCCCACCCCACTCCTCATTTAATCATGAATCTATCCCTTTATTCCTCTATAGTCAAGTCTTTATCCTAAGGTTCACTTAATCTATCACCTCAAAATATCTTTTGAAAGCTAGTTGGATATCACTTTATTAATAAGATAATTGTTGGGATGGAAATCGATTACAAAAACTTGTGGGATAGGAATTTTTAAAGTAGGAATTTTCACAATCATTGTAATTATTATACTAAAAAGAGTAGTCATGAGAAAATTTTGAATACCTCTATTGTTCCATAAAGTCTACATGATAAGCTTCTGTTAATGCCCATGAAGGATTATCATAGTTCATTAGCCAAATTACTCTACATAAAAAAATTAAAAAAAAAACTTAAGAAACAAATTTAATACAAATAAACAAAGAAGAAAAACTAAAAAAAAAAGAAAATTGTCTAAATTAATAGTCTATTCACTACTTTTGTTATTGCATAACTTCCTTCTCTAGAAACGGCATAAAAAACTTGATAGGCAAAATTTACAAATGTATAGATTATTCCTATAACTAGTAATAAGTAAAAGATATCATCTTCCAAGGAAAGGATGACAAGTACCAAATCAATGTTTTAATCATTATTTAGACATTGATTTTTGAGTCAAGTATTAAGCTAAAACTAAAAGTAAAATGAGCAATTACAAATAGTAAATAAAATACAATAATAACAAAAAAAATATGACTTGGGATTCATTGCACAACTCATTATTATTCTTAAACTTACTCTCTAAATTCTCTCTTCTAAATTAAATGCTAGATCTTATTTCTCTTAGCTAAGTAAAAAGCTCTCCCAAGTCAATTTATCAATATTCCATCTATTCCTAATAACTACTCTCATGATACTAGACAATAGAAAGAACTTATTAAGCAATTGAAAAATTAGTTATGATCTCTTGTAGGAGTAATCTTATCCCTATGTATTCCCTACCCTAAGTTAATTGATTCAATATTCTAAATTTAAATCTCAGCCTCCATAAATTTGATTTAAAACTTTTAGATCTATGATTTACTAGCCAGATAAACACTAGCTTTAAGTATAAAATAAATCAAAAAACTTTAATTGAAAATTTAAAATCTATTAAATCAAATCAAGAAAAATAATTCATTATAGAAACTACATCCCAAATTCTAGATAAAGGATTTAGCTACTCATTGTCATGGAAAACAAAGCAATTGAATTAAATAAAGTATTCATTACAAAATCTAAAGAAAGAACTAAAAGAAAAAGAGAAGAATTTGTATAAACTCTTTATTGAATCTTGAAATCTTCACATTCTTGATTGTTCCAACCTTCAGATTTCTCTAAAACCTGTGCCTATAAGCTCTAGAACTTTCCTTTTTAGGTTACAACATGAACGTCCACTTTAACTCAACTTTTAGATTTTAAACTCTGATATTCTGCACCATCACAGGGTACCCCACAGGTGTGGTTTTACCTCGTGGATCCTTATAAATTAAGTACCTTAAAAATAAATGCAAAAAAACTAGATAGAACATATCCATGGTTGGACCCACGAGTGGATAGACATTGGACAAGCATACTCAATTTTGGATTGAAAAGCTCAAGGATAAAGGGACAATAAGTAACCACTGATGGACCCATGGGGCTGGTCCAACTAGTGGATACACCCTGTAATGCAATTTCTATTCCGTTTTCCTTCGAAAAATGAACCTAACACTTGGACTTCAGAACATGTTTCCAAAACTGCTTAAAATATACTCCAAAGTGCCGCTTCCAAGCTAAAATCATCATGGCATTATAAAATCTTAAGAATTCCTAAAAGTAACCTATAATTGCTAGTTGTCCCATAACTCTCAAAAGTTTATAACACTGTGGGATCAAGGGGCAACGCCCATTATTTCATTCGGGCCAACCCCCGAGACGAAAATTTTAAATTACAAGGGTTTAAATGAAAAATTTTATATATTTTGAGGAAATGTTCATATTTTTATACCATAAGATCCATCTCGTTAATACATGTTCAATGGATTTGACTAGGCTCAAATTGAATTTTATACAGACCTAAAAAACTAAAAAAAAAATTGAAACAAATTGAACTTCAAATGGACCCAAAAAGCCTAAAAACTGAATCGAATCGGACTAAACCGAACCCAGCAAAACATGGCCTAGAAACCCAGGCCCAAAACGACATGTACTCTGCATTTATAGGCTCACACATGCATTAATCGGCTCACACATGCATTAACTGGCTCACGCATGCGTTGCATGCCTCACGAATACGTAAGGCCCAATTCGCATGTGTAAGGCCTAATACACACACGTTTTGCATTTTTTTTTAGGGTTTTCTAGCATGAATCCTTATAAAATCAACTTTTCAAAACACTTTTAGGTGCCATAATTTTTCAATTCCATTTTTCAACTTTTATAGCCTCCAAACAGTTTCCCTAAGCCTCTAAACACTCTAAAACAAATAAAAACACTATAATTCTAATTCAATCAGTTTAAGGTTTTAGTTCCTTACTACAATGATCTCAATTCCAGATGATTCAGATTGTCAGTCCAATCCATTCTAGTTTAGACACATAAACTCCAGTACTCTCCCAACACAACGGATACTCGTTCCAGATTTCTCAAGCATTCTGACCTGCCAATTCCATAGTCTCGCAAACAAAAGGTAATATTGGTACATTGTACTTCTTTTCTCTTAAATATTGTTTATTTTAAGGCCTTTAATACTAACTTAAGGCATGTTAATTAGAACTTATTTTTAAGCCTTTTAAACTGAATTAAGGCATGATTATGAAAAATTGATTTTCATAAATTAAAAACAAACCTTAAAATGAACTTAGGTAAATCACAATCAAAATCTTTTTTCATTAATCAAAGATCATAATTGATTAATAGCCTTATGGATAGCTATTTTATAAAATTAAAATTGGTTAGCTACTGAACAGCAAACCACCTACTGTTATCAGAATAGCCCCCCACCCTTCATAGAAGGGAGAACGGCGTGGGATTTGATTCTCATTCAAAGGGATATGTATGCAAGCCATTTGAAGGCTTTAACTATAATTTTGTGTTTTTTGTTATTATTTTTCCTATTGTTTATTACTTTTATCTATTTGTATGCGTATTCTATTTTCACTACTATTTCCTATTATTATGTGTATAGCTTGGTATTGGGGAATGTGTGCTCTTCCTAGATCATAAGACTGGAGGGTAGACCCCTATTTTCAATTTCTTTCAATTGTAATTTACTTCTTTCATTAGGGTGATGTGCCTTTCCTAGAACTTAAAGTGGGCTAGAGGAAGGACCCCTGCTCAGTTTATTTTTTTATCACTTTATGAGTCTGTCATCTACACTCTTACATGCTCATGCATCATTTTATCTTTATACCTATCCATGCAGACACAAAAACCTAATTTTGACCATAATCACATAATTTTTCAAGCCAAAAGATGTTATGTAAAAAATGGTAACAAAAAACTATTTTTTCTCATAAAAATGTTTTTCGGATCACGAATCCCCGAACCCCTTTTGGTTCCAAAAAGAATAGCTTTTCCAATAGGCTAGAAGACATTACATTTCTTAAATGGAGTTAGCTTAAAAAGATTTCTTAATCACCTTATAAAATCATTTACTTAAATTATTAGGCGGAGACTCTGAACGCTAATCATGCCATGTGTACGACAACAGACATATGTAGATGCATAAATGTGGGAACCTGGCCACAATCCATAATGCCATGCATAATCCGGCTCCCAACAGTCGATTTCCTCGGGCTCAATTTCGGAGCTCACAGGCGTGAAAGGAGAAATCCCACTGGCCGGTCAGACGAGGCCTCACAGTTGGCGACTCCACTATGGACGTTTGGAAAACTGACAAAAACCTTAAGTGGATTATTTTCTGAAAAACTACTTTTGGCTTGGCATTTTGTGAAAGTAGGTTTCATGCATCACTTTACATGCTCCTATATATTGGGAAACTCGGATAGAGAGTAATATCGAATGAGGTTCCTTCCTTAAGACTGCTTCACCAATAGTGAGATCATCTAACTCCGAAGTATACCCTCCGGTCCTTTCGGTTGGGATAACGAGGTCACATGTACCCTCAAACCCACACGAGCCTCCTTGGCTAATATGTGGTTAGGTATATCACACATCTAGTCATTGGGAAACCGCTAAACCACCTAACAATGATGTAATGATTAGAGTTGACCTTAGGTCCCGTATACCATATTAAACTCTGATATGACTGTCATCATGAAATCTTTTTCTCATGCATACATGCATCACAACATCCAAATCATTAAAGTTGGATAAAGTGCATTATTTCAGAAAATAACCCAAAATCTTTTGTACACCTACCTTTCTTATAAATTACCTGCCTACTACTGGCTTTACCCTTTCTTTCAAAAGAGCTGATACTCAATTCCTTTCTCCTTTGCCAAAGGTAACCATGTCTAGTGGAGATACCCCACCTACCAATACTGCTACTGATGCCACTACTCCCACTGCCATTGGTACTCCTCCTGCTCCACCTGCACCTGGTGACATTGCTAGCATGCTCACTGTAATCATGCAAAGGCAATAAGAGGCCATGAAAACTCAATAGGAAACCCTCATTGCTATGATGCAAAGATAAGAGCAAGCTATTTTGGGCAAGGTTTAAGCCATACCGACACAATTTGGGATTCAACCCAATAACCATGCTTCCTCCTATAATTCTGAGAAAGACCCCATTATGGATGAAGTCATTGTTCTAAACCCACAATATAACCGTGGGACTGTCACCCCAACTTCCTCCGCTGTGGATCCTTTCCCAAAAGGGGTTGAAGACCATCCACTCCTCTAAACTATGGCTAAAAAGTAATAGGAAATGGAGAAGACATTGCAATCCTTGAAGAAGAAATAGGAGGTCCTGGATGTGAAGGCATTAAGCCCCTTCCCCAAGACAAGACTTCCAACCAAGTTCCAAATGCCACATTTTGAGAAGTTCAAAGGCACTTCCAACCCAGAGACTCACTTTAGGATTTATGATGGCACACTATGTCCTTTAAGAGTGGAAGGCGAGCTCCTTGCTCAGCTCTTCCAACACTCGCTTACTGGTGCGGCTCTAACTTGGTTTGTGCAATTAGAAGATTCCAAGAAACAGGCCTAGGAATCTTTATATGTTGAATTTGTAAAATAGTATTCCTATAATCAAGAAGTAGACATTAAAATAAGGGATCTTCAATTGACAAACCCACTGACACTAAACAAATCAACATCATTATTAAGAATCTATTACCAGTGTTTCAAGATAGAATGATAACATAATATTTTCCTGACTTCAAAGCCTTAGTCTCTGTTAGCACTCGCCTTGAAGATGGGATTGTCTCTGATCTCATTAAGGATGAAACTCAGACTCATGCTCCAGCTTTAAAAAATAAACAGTACTTAGAAAGAGGGTAGAGTTAATGCAATCTTAGCCTATAAGCCACTTCAGATACAATGGAGGGAATTTACTAACTTCAGGGGATTAATAATGAGATATCTCCTAACACAGTGCATAGAGAAGGGCGCCTTTAAACCTTTGGAACCTAAACTAATTCCCAATACAATACCAAAGACCTTCAACATGAATGAGAGATGTGATTATCACCAAGGGTCAGGCCACAAGACTGATGATTGCAAAGCCCTACGTCATAAAATCTAAGATCTCATTAATGCCAATCAAATCTTGCTTCCAACTATAAATATTGGCATAAATCCCCTTCTTGAGAACAATGAGAATGCTATACTGAATGAATTTGAGGAGGGTAATTCCACACATCTCATTACTGATGTTGTGCCCCTAAGTAATTACCACTACATTGGAGATGACCAATCTTCCTTAGAAAGATCACTCTCCCCAAATTGCTCACTATAAATTGGCCAACCTTCTTTAGGAAGGTTAATTCACAATAACTATTGTTGTGTTATTATCGACTTAAGGAACTTGGGTGAAGAAATATATGCCATAACCAGAAGTGGTCGCATAACTTAAGCTCCTATTATTGCCTCATCTTCAAGCCAATCAGTGGTTCAAAAAAAAGACTCCTGAACCTAAAAAGGACCTATACTAAAATATTTAAAGAAGACTCAAGCTAACATCTCCATCTATAATTTTCTCATGTCTTCCTATCCTAATTGCTAAGCTCTTTGCAAGGCGCTGAGCCAAACTCAAACATCTTCAGACATCTCTCCGAAGACTCTAGTTGCATCAATCACTAATTTCATAAAGAGAACATCCATCTCTTTCTCTGACAATGAGATCTCACTTGGGGACCCACACAATGATTCTTTATATATTACTGTCATCACAAGGAAGAAGTTTGTCCTTATGAATCTGATTGATAATGGGTCTATATTAAATGTCTACCCTCTAACAGTTACAAGCTGCCTGGGGTTAAGTGCTATGGATTTCACCCCTTCTGATCAAATTGTAAGGTGCTTATGATAATTCCAAAAGATAAATTTTGGGAGTGGCAACTCTAACCATCACTATAGGTCTAACTACTTTCAAAGTATCATTTCAAGTCATAAATATACCATCTTGCTTCAACCTGCTTCTGGGTAGGCCTTGGATTCATCAGGCCAAAGTTGTGCCATCAACTCTGTGTCAAAAGGTCAAGTTCCCACTGAAGAATGGCATTGTCACCATCAAGGTTGATCTATCTGAAAAATTTAAAGTTCTAGACATTATTCCTATCCTCTAAATATAGCCTATTATCGGTATATCCTTTGTCTGGTTTCTCATTTGTTTAGTTCATTTACACTACTGAGAATCTAAAAGAACCATTTGCCCTAGATTTTGATCCGTATTATAACCTGATGATTGGGAACATTCTAAAGCATATGGTTTATTTTCCTGGTATAGGCTTGGGTAAGAACCAACTAGGAGTTGAATCTTTCAATGAAATCAAAATTTCCACTCCTCAATTTGGCTTGGGTTATGAATGTACTGATGATGAAATTGAGGAAGAGAAAGCTAAAGCCAAAGCCAAAGAAATGTCTGAAATCACTAAATAAGGGGGTGAAGTTAAAATCTTCCTGAGACCCTATTTCAGAACCTAAGTGGGTATTTTATCAAATGAGGGAAAGATAGTTCCTTACTATGCCTTCACTAAGCCATGGATTTTCCCTATCATTGATATTAGAATTCCTGGGTTTGAGCTATTTTCTTATGTGAAGCTAACCACTGAAGATTGCCATCCCATATACTATTAGTACAAGGACTATAAGGAGAACATGGAAGCAAGCCTCTTTGACTACATAGTTGTTCTCATTGATAATGAGGAGAAATCTTGCACCTCCACTCTAATCAAGTTTGCTAATGTACAACTTAAAAATTGGCATTTTGATGAAAGTCCTTTTGAAGCTGCAGAATCTGAATCAGAGCTTGAGTCTAAGTCCAATTCTAAATCTGATTCTGAGTCCAGTACTAGTTTTGAGTCCTCTTCTTCTAAGTCTGATGATGATGTAAAAGGTCCATTAGGTTTTAACTATAAATATGATATAACCATGGACCTCTCTCCAATTTCCATCAATGAAACTTCTAAATTTTCTTACTACGAGCCTGTCTCTTTGTTTTCTTTTTATATTCCAGTTAATAAATTTGACCTCAAATAAAGCAATTAACAAAATAAATATACAGTTAAAGAGCCCATAAACACTGGCACTCATGACATGCCTAAAAACACATATATTGCATATGTATGCTCAAACAAATAGGACACTAAGTCTGCAATCAAATGATTTGAGGACTGCTTCACCTGGAAGCCTAATGACATGACTATACTAAATCCAAGCATCGTCATCCACATGATTCCAACCTATACAGACTATAAGTCTGTCAAGAAAAAGCTCAAATACATGGATCCTACCTGATCTATACTAATCAAAGAAGAAGTAGCTAAACAGAACTCTCACAAGTTCATTGAGTTGATCAAGTACCCATTCTGGTTAGCAAATATCGTCCCAGTATTGAAGAAGGATGGAAAATTCAAAATATGGGTGGATTGTCATAACTTAAATAAGGCATACCCTAAAAATGATTTTCCATTACCCCACATAGACTTCTTGGTCAACGCACTAGCGGGTTCAGAGATGGTTTCCATAACTGATCTGGTCGTAGGGTACAATCAAATCTTAGTTCACCCTCCTAACATGGAAAAGATAGCTTTCATCACTGAATAGGGTACCTGCTATTACAAAGTAATGTCATTCAGACTGAAGAATACTAGAGCCACCTATCAGAGAATGGTAACTACTATTTTTCACGATTTAAATCACAAAGAAGTTGAAGTGTATGTCGATGACATGGTCATTAAAGGTGCTACCCCCGAATTGCATTTGCAAGCACTGGAGAAGTTCTTCCTTAGACTTTGATAGTACAATCTCAAACTGAATCCTAATAAATGAATAATTGGAGCTTCATCTAGAGTATTGTTGGGTTACATGGTTAGCAAGAAAGGTATTGAAGTTGATCTAGTCAAATCTAAAGCCATTATAGACATATCACCTCTTAAGACTAAAAAGGAGATAAGAGGCTTTCTAGCCCATCTACAATACATTAGTCAGTTCATTCAACAGTTAGCAAACACTTATGGACCAATATGCAACGTAATCAAGAAAAATTCCTTTAAATAGTGGAAAAAAGAATGTCAAAAAGCCTTCAAACAAATCAAAGAGTACCTTCTGAATCAACCAATCCTACAGCCTCCTAGACCTGGTCAACCTTTTTTACTCTACTTAACTGTCACTGAAGAAGCCATGAGAGCTATGTTGGCACAAAAGGCTCCAGACTCTCACAAAAGGAATGTCATCTATTACTTGAGTAAGAGAATTCTAGCTCATGAACTCAAATACAAGTACATCGAAAAGCTCTACTTAGCTCTAGTATAGGTTTACTATAAATTAAGGCATTATCTAGGGGCATACATTACACATGTCCTCACTAATCAGAGTCCTCTCAAATCTCTCATAGAGAATCCTATCCTAGATAGCAAGATGGCTAGATGGATGGCAGTCCTGATAGCCTATGATCTCAAGTACAATCAGAGAAAGTCCATCAAGGGTAGTGTTATTGCAGATCAACTGGTTGCTGCCCCAACCGATGATCATTGAGAAGAACCTGAATTTTCTGACAAAGACATTCTTTTTCTTCAAACTAAAATATGGCAATTGTACTTTGATGGAGCTGCAAACCACAATGGGTATGGTACCAGATTGGTGTTCCTTATACCTACCAGTGAAAGATTACCTCTGGCGATCAAACTGGATTTTGAGTTAACCAACAATGAAGTTGAGTACGAAGCATGTGTATCTGGATTAGAATCATTCCTCCAGATTAGCATTAGAAACTTAGAAGTCTATAGTGACTCCAACCTAATTGTCTCACAAGCCTTAGGCGAGTGGAAAATTACAGAGGAGCGACTGGTTCCTTACCATAAGAGCCTTACGAAGTTGGCCAATACCTTTAATAATTTATCATTCCATTATCTTCTGGCCAACTCTAGCATCTATAAAAGAAATACGTGGTGGGTTCATTATCCATCCTATTTCAATAAGCATCAAGTGCCAACTAAGTTTTCAGGCTCATTGCATGAATACGGAAGTTGAAAAGAAACCATAGTTCTAGGACATCTACATCTATCTCACCAAAAATGAATATCTTGAGGGTGCTTCCAAATCAGAAAGGAGAACATTAGGCAATGGCTAGTGGATACATACCCAAAGATAACATTCTTTATAAGAAAATAATGAATGACATTCTTCTTAGATGTGTTTTAGATGAAGAAGCCAATAAAATCATGGAATAAATCTCTAATTCAATGGGAGAGAAGAGCTCTGGCAACTATGTCATCCACTGTGGTCACCTTAAACAAAGGACCATCTGAGGCACATCCTAATCATGACCCATCTCATAAAGGACTCTAGTAGCCTGTTACTAAGTCACAAATTGAAAACCAAGTAGATACACATGCTTGAAATCTTGGTTCCTTGGAATGAACCACTTGATAATGTACCAATTAGGACTCTATAACAAATCTTAAGGACTCAACTCTAATAGCCAACTAATCCATTCCCTCTCAGAGCCAAAGCAAATGGCGATCTTCCTAGTATGATACCAAGCAGCAAAGTATTTTGGTCTGTCAAGTCTAAGAACAATCTTGAGATGGTCTCTCAGCCAAATCTGAAAGGCGAACACATAAGTTAGAGAAGCTTCAAATCATACTAAAATAGACAAGTAGAAAAGGGTATAAGCACCTAGGGCAAAAGTGAACTGATAGTCCAAGGTTCCCTAAGGCTATAATAGTGATCAAGGCTCAGCAGTGTTTCAGCCAAAATCATACCCATAATTGACTTACCATCGCCCATCAGGAGTATCAGCTCAACTATCCTCGCATCTCCCTATCCAACTAGGCCCACAAAAATATAGCTCGCAGTTAGTGTAAAGGCATAGGCCCTCAATCTTCGAGCCATCCAAATGAATTCATCCTTTGATTCCTCCTAAAACATAAAGGCCAACGTAGGTAGGTTAACCAAATCATCTTTCACCATATATGAAGCAGCCTCTATGCTCGAATTCAATAACCTCTTGAACGAGTTGAAATAGCCTACCTGCTCGACTATAACAGTCGGAACAGCCTCAAGGCTCGTACAAGAAAAAAGGAAAACTCCTCAAAAGTCGAACACATCTCTTCTATACCAACCCTAAAGCAGAATATGTGATCAACAGGATCCCAAAAACGAGTACAAGCATTCAGAAAATCCCAATCAATCTTAACACCCCTAAGATT
The DNA here is from genome assembly GCA_948294925.1 of Codiaeum variegatum. Lineage (NCBI taxonomy): Eukaryota > Viridiplantae > Streptophyta > Magnoliopsida > Malpighiales > Euphorbiaceae > Codiaeum > Codiaeum variegatum. The sequence goes on along the minus strand of CAOJBK010829029.1, from coordinate 18,692 downwards.
TGGTAAAGCTAACATACCATACTTTTCAAGGTTAAGTCTCTTCACTTTGCTAAGCTTCAGACACCATTCATGTATCACATGGCTAAAAAAGGACTTTATGTTATGGGCAAAAAGAAAAAAAAATGACTTTTTCTACAAAATAATTTTATCCTCCAATGGTTTTCTAAATTAAAAATCGATTTTCATACTTCTATTTAAGATTCTGAATGTTCATAAAAGTTAAACAAGAATTTGATACACAAAACAAAATCTGAAATTATTTTTATAAAACCCCATAACTGGGGCCCAAATACGACTAAGCATAAATCGTGCATCTCCCTCCAATTACTGGCATCATCTAACATATCTAGGGGCATCCTCTCGAAAGATTCTTCACCTTAGTACAAAGGTACTACAACTACCTATCAAAACCCAGAATCCAATATGGCATGGCCATAAGTCCATAATCAAACATGGCACCTGTGGGTTCACTATTATTTGAATCACCTTTTGCTCAAAGCTAATTTAGATGAGAGTGCAACTATGAACCCTTAATTTTACACCTCTAGAATTTCTCATTGTCTAATGACTCTCAAAAGTTTGGAACACTAAGGGGTTAAGGGGTAGCACCCCTTGTTGCATCCGAGGCAACCCGTAAGATGAAAATTTTAAATTACAAGGGTTTATATGGAAAATTTTGTATATTTTTAAGAAAATATTAAATTTTTACACCATAAAATATGGATCGTTAATACAAGTCCAACAGATCTAACCATGCTCAAATTGGACTTTAAACGGACCCAAAAAACTGAAACAAATCGGACTTCAAAGGGACCCAAAAAGCCCAAAAAAAAACATAATCAAATTGAACTAAACCGGACCCAGCAAAACCAGGCCTAGAAACCCACGACCAAAATGACATGCACATACACGTTTATAGGCTCACACATGCATTAACAGGCTCACGCATGTGTTTTAGGTCTCACGCATGCGTAAGGCCCAATACGCATGCTTTTTGCTTTTTTTAGGATTTTCTAGCACATATCCCTATAAAATTAACTTTTCAAAATAGTTTCGAGTGCCATAAATTTTTCACTTTAGTTTTTCGACTTTTAAAGCCTCCAAACAATTTCCCTAAGCCTCTAAACACTCTAAAATGAATAAAAAAACTCTACAATTCTAGTTCAATCAGTTCAAGGTTTCAGTTCCATACTACAATCATCTCAGTTCCAAATGATCAGTCTAGTACATTCTAGTTCAAACCAATAGACTCCATCACTCTTCGAACACAACAGAGGCTCGTTCTGGATTTCTAAAGCCTTCCGATTCACAAATTCCAAAGTCTAGCAAACAAAAGGTAGTATCAGAACAAAATACTCCTTTTATCTTAACTATTGTTTATTTTAATCCCTTTAACATTAATTTAAGTCATGTTTATCCAAACTTATTTTTAAGCCCTTTAAATTGAATTAAGGCATTATTATGAAAAATCGATTTTCATAAACTAAAATCAACAAACCCTAAAATGAACTTAGGTAAATCACAATCAAAATCAATTTTCATTAATCAAAGATCAGAATTGATTAATAGCCTAATGGTTAGTTATTTTGTAAAATTAAAACTGGTTAGTTACTAAACATCAAACCACCGACCATTGTTAAAACAGTCCCCTACCTTTCACGATAAGGGAGAATGGCGATTCCCATTCAAAGAGATACGCTGGCAAGCCATCTAAAGGCTTCAACTCCAATTTTGTGTTTTCATTATTATTTTGTTATTATTGTTCCTATTATCTCTTGCTTTTATCTGTTTGTTTGTTTATTCTATTTTCATTACTATTTCCTACTATTGTGTGTTTGGATTGCTATTGGGGAATGTATGCTCCTCCCAGATCATAAGACTGGAGGGGAGATCCCTGTTTTCAATGGTTTTCAATTGTAATTTATTGCTTTCATTGGGGTGATGTGCCTTCCTTAAAGACTGAAGTGGGCTAAAGGAAGGACCCCTGGTCAGATCATTGTTTTATCACATTATGAGTCTGTCATCTGCATTCTAACATGCTCATGCATCTTATTATCTATATACTTGTCCATGCATACACGAAAACCTAATTTTGACCAAAATCACATAAATTTTCAAGCCAAAAGCTGTTATGTAAAAAATGATTTTAAAAATTTGTTTTTCTCATAAAAATGTTTTTCGGATCACGAATCTCCGAAACCCCTTTGGTTCTAAAAAAATAGTTTTTCCAATCAGGCAAAAGACATTATTTTTCTAAAATGGAGTTAACTCAAAAAGGTTTCTTAATCACCTTAGAAAATCATTTTCTTAAAGTATTAGGTGGCGACTCTAAACACTAATCACACCACGTGCACGCCAACGAACACATGTGGATGCACAAATGTGGGAACTGGGCCACAATCCGTGATGCCATGCACAATTCGGCTCCCAACTGTCGGTTTCCTCAAGCTTAATTCCAGAGCTCGTGGGTGCACGTGGGGAAATCCCACGGGCCAGTCGGACAGGGCCTCATAGATTCCCACTAAAGATTAACAATGTGTCTCCAATCCTAAAAGTCTAACCGGCGATAGTCAAAACGAAAATACTTTTGTCGAATCCCTCCGAAGTAATCCATATCTAACACTAAAGGCCGATGATCTGAACCAAGAAGAATCTTATGTAGGACCAATGCCTTACCAAAACACAAATGCCAGTTGGCATTCCATAAAAATTTGTCCAACCACTCAGCAATCTCCCCTGAATCCTCTCACCTATTATACCAGGTAAAAGGACATCCCTCCACCTTTAAATCAATCATCTAATTTTGATTAATCCAATTATGAAATGCCTCAACTGCGACCAAATGATCCCTCGACCACCTATCATTTCCCATGGATTTATAATACAATTGAGGTCTCCTCCACAAATCCAATTATACTGCTCACTAAGATTAAGCCCACTAATTTGCTACAAAATCATCTCTTTATTCTCATTACAAGGGTTACCACATATCCAAGTGTGATACACATCACTCTTGAATAATGCCTAATACATTTAATATGAATAAAGGATTAGGAATAGGCCATTACCTCTATTCGAACATGTTGGCTCCCCCAAAGAGCAATACCACCTACATGACCAATAAGCTTGTTCAACTCAAAATATACTAATAAATAGCGATAGCAAGTATATAGGCTATTGTAGCATAGAGTGAGAACCCATAGTCGTATTCCTCAAGGACCAATTATTATGGCTTGTTAAGCTTTATTAATTTGTTTCTTAAAGTATAAGTAAAAGTAAAATAAATTTGGTTTTGATTGAAAAGTAAATAAATAATTAAATTAAAAGATAAGCAAACAATGTATATCACTATGCAATAATATGAACGTTGTCTAGAGAAATTGACAATCCATAGTCTATCCTTTATGATTTCAAACTATTAATTCTAGAACTTAGGATTAACGATCCAATGTTTAATACAATCATTCAACTAGATTTTACCCTAGTCTAGCTAATGCATTCATAGATGTAATTTAGAGAAAACATGCATTAATCAAAGGATTTAAGACTAAAACTTATGAACCTAATTCATTTTAGAATCTTAATTGAATAGTTCCAGATTTAGACTTTCACTCTCGCTCCATCGTCCAAACCCTAACTTAAACTAATTAGTGATCTAGCAATTGTTTATAATCGTTAAATCAATTCAATCAAGCAAAAGTTAAACCTAATAATAAAACTCACAGTAATTAATTATATCAAGACTATTTCATACTTTAATCTCTAGACAATAACAAATTTAGTTAATGACTAATTTAGAACTCAACAAACTCATAATAAATCTAAGAGAAATCATACTTAATACCCTTAATGCAAAGAAAACTCAAAATTAAAGAAATTAAGTTAAGAATAAATCTCAATAAAAAGTAGAAATATCCCAATCTCCTTGGAGAAATTCAACTTCAATCTTTAATAAGAACCAAACTGATGAAAAACTAAGAAAAATAATGAAAACAGAAGAAATTGAATTTAAACTGAAATCCTAAACTAATTCTCTTGAAAACTCGTTTAGAACGGTTCTTATGAATGGTGAGAAATTGATGTGTTTGATGGTGAATGGAATGCAATATGATGATGCCTGGTGAATGGAATGCAATATGATGATTCCCTTCTCCTAATCAATATCATTGCTTAAATAAAGAAAAGAAGTTGTCTAGATGTTGAATACCTCAAAACGAATTTGATTCCAACTTTGATTCAAAAATTTGCTTTAGTTGAAAAAATGCATGCACGCAGCCTCTCATTAAATGCTCATGGTTTGTGAGATATAAATATTACCCTGTGTGTGTGCCTTGAATTAATTCACCTTCGAAGCGCTTCCATCCAGAAACTGGCACGGCTAGATGCACGACCCACTCAATTATCTGCATGGCCCATGCGGTCATCAAGATTTTTGGATTCTAAAGTTGTTTTAGTATAGAGAATGGTACAGCCTAATAGGTGACATGCACGACCCGTGCAACAGAGATTTGCTTCAAATTTTGCTTTAAGTTTTTCCACTCATTTAGGAACTCCATCTGTTGATTAAGTAACTTTGTTTTGTGCATAATTTCCTAAATTTCTCTAGAATACACTTAACAAACACATTAAACTCAATTTATGGGTGAAATATATATCTAAATGTAAAGGGAAAATAAGTAAAATTTCATACAAAAGAACTCCCCCACACTTAAGCTTTTGCTTATTCTCAAGTAAAAATAAAACAATGACTTGAAAAACCAAACTTTCTTACATCAAACTTTTGAAAAATTGAGTTGTAATCTTTCTCATTAAACTTACTTATTTAGTTTAATATCAAAATTTTCATGACAAGTTAACCAGACATTAAACTTAAAACTAGATTTCAACAATTCTTTTAATTCTATAGCATAATTAATCATTAAAATTTAAGATTGATGAACGAGAAAAACTTCTTTTCATGCTACAACAATAAATTTAAGTTAGTCATGATGTTCATTCTTTAGGAATTAGCTCCATCTTTTTGAAAAATAACACACATATTATGCAAATTATTACTTTAAGCACATGCACTTTTACTATTTCTTTTCTTTTTATCACATTGAGAAGCCCAACTTAATTGAATATGTCATAATCCTTTTAAGGAAAAGGTAAACACTTTATGGTGTTGACCTCTCGGTTACTCACTTCATCACTTACATCAATAGGCTACTAGCACTATTCTTAGTTCCTTTTTAGATTTGTTTCACTTTGTGCAAAACAAGAACCAGCGGAATATGGATTTATTTTCAAAGCTCCTTGTTTGTTTTTTTTAAGTGCAAACTTTTTATTCATTCATAATTAATGCAAGTTATATCAAAAAGATATAATTAAATCCCAAGTTTTACTTAAAACTTTCCACCAAAAATCATAGTTTCGCAACAATCAATTTATACGCTCAAACTTTTAACAAATGTTTTCAACTTTTAATGATACTATAAAAAATTAATAAAACTCTTTAATTTTAAGTTGTAGATTCAAAATCCAACAACTTAACAAGAAAATTAATATATTAAACTAAACAAATAAGTAGAAATTGAAAATTTTCAACCAAGTAATTCAACAGCTCAATCAAAATCATTAGGCTTTCGCATCAAAGAAAAAACTTATTTTAGCTTGAGATCAAAGCATAAATAAAAATTTTCAAGTTTTTCAAGTCATAACCCCCCCCCCCCCCCAACACACACACACACACACACACATAAGATACACATTGTCCCCAATGTGTTAAAATGGAAAATTGAAAAGAAAAAGAAACAAAAAAGAAAAACTTCCCATACGAAACACCAATTATGAAAATTAGAATGAGGGTACAAATTCGAGCCTAGCAACTATCTCTGTACATCAAATCAGTTTGGAAAAGAACTCAAGAACCATCTATAGTTATGTACATCAATAAAATCCCATAAACATCCATAAAAGAAAAGAAAATTAAAAAAAAAGAAATAAAAATATTAAATAGTACCAAAAGGTGAAATAGAAAATAATAGAAAAAGTCCAATAATAGAAAAAGAAAGAAAATAAACCTTACTTTCAACTTAGTAAAGAATGCACAATAGCATCACTCTTCGTTTGAAGAAATTTCCTCCACATCATCATTATCATTGGAGCTATCAAACAACTGAGCATTCTCCTCATCCTCGGTGTCTGAGTAGATCTTGTACCTTATATTCGATCTAGGAGGATGTCGATATGACTGAAAGTTATTTTGTGCCCAAAATCGCATACTTGCACTCATAAGTCAATTGATCCAATCTTGATTCCTCCTTAACAACCTAATTATGTGTTCATGATCTTGGTGGCCATGGTACCCTTGCCTCTCTATTCGATAAATTTGACTCTCAATAGGTGTCAACTTGTGATCATGTTGCCCTTAGTTACTATATTGACCACCTGGCAAACTATGCCATTCAAAATAATCTATTTTTTGTCCTTAAACGAAAGAAGGTTGATTTGGTGGCAAATCTGCACTAGTACTAGTCCAACAAAAGTACTAGGACTCGAACTCGTAGTTGAGAGCATACTAAGACCTATTGGCTCAAAACTAGGTCCAATAGTGGCAGAACTAGGGCCAACAGCAATAGAACTAAGCCTAATAGTATTAGAAAGAAGCATAGAAGTACTAGGCTCAACCATAATAGTACTCAGTCCAACAGACATATTAGGATCAGTAAAAATAGTAAAAACAGATATAATAAATGAAGTATTAGAAGGAGGTACCTCAAGTGCAGGATCATAGACAAAAGGAGGCGATTGTAGAGGATCCGGTCGTGCATAATCAGAATCAAACTGTTGAATCTTGTCAATATCTATATAAATCGGGTTCCCATCCAAAGTCAAACCTCTTTGAGGCATAAAATCAAAATTCAACTTCACTGCCAAGTGTGAAATATAAGCACTACCAACTAGGTATCCATTTCTCTTGTTTGCCTAATTCATAAAAAAACATAAGTAGAAAATAGACCACATTTATCAAATTACCTTCCCTCATATTACCAAGGATTGGCCTATCATCGATTTGAACATGTCTCGTGCTATCATGCCTGGCTGTGATGTTATGGGACAGAAGGTTATGCATCCCCGACATAGAAAAGTCATTATAAGTCGTCTCTCTCTCTCGACTTATAATAAACTTCCAATGGGCTCCAATATACTTCTTCTACCAATCTATTTTGTTCTACTAATGTCTCCATTCAATAATTGACTCTTGATACACCAGACAGTCTAACTCTTCTTGAGTATAAAGCCTAAATAGCTTTATAAAATCCTCGATCATCGTCACATATATCTTCCCATTCAACCTGAATTTAATCGGCTTGCAAACACTGAATTTCTTCCCCTCGTATTTCAAAGTACAATAAAACTCCAGTGTGAGTTCTCTATAGGTAGACATGTTGATGTTGAAGAAATTTCACTACCCCAGTAGCTCAATGAATTGTCGCATGTCTCCATGAAGTGAGGTTCCCTTTAAACTTGTCCAATCAACAAGCCAATGCAGTAGAAATAGATTTTTTCTCAAAATTGGAACCACCATCATTGGTTCTCCTCATCATAAAATCGCAATTTCAGATGTCTAACAATAAAGGCATCTTTGATTGGCCATGGAGGCAAAAGTGACACTGGTCTATTAGCCTCTGTATGTGATCGCTTCTTCCCTTTCAGCTTCGTAATAGCTTTTCCCTTATGATCCTTGGCCATCTGTAAATAATCCTAACAAAAAAAACACAACTAAGCCAAATCACATTTGTCACAAGTTAGTGCCTAAATCAAGCTAAGTAAAATTCCATTCCAATTGTACGCTAATGCCAAATTTCATTCAAAATAACTCAAATATGTCATTTAAGTACAAACTCAATAGTAAAAGCACTTAAGTATTGCTCTAAACTTCATTGTGGAATTATATCGAACACTTGGTGTGTACTATAGAAAATCAATGATTTAGGCATAAACCAAATGTTCGTACACCCTTTATAATAGTCATCAATTCCAAATGAAATCCCTAAATCATATTTCTGAACCAAAGGAAAATAAAAAGTGAATTAAAGCACTTACTTGTGATTATCTGTAAAAATATTTAAGAAATATTGATTTTTTTCTATTTTTGATCAAAGAAATATAGAATGGGAGAAGAATTTTAGGTTTTTTATTCAATTTTGCAAGCTACGAACATGGGATGTTATGATATTGAAAAACAGAGTATGAGAGGTTTTAGGAAAAGTCATGATTTTTCAAAAGAACAACCTGGGTGCGCATTTAAAATTAAGGGTGCACGAGACGATTTTCTTGAGCACACGGGGCAACCTTAATTTTTCACGGCCCATGCAGTACCCTGTGCTAGTCTCTAGATTGAATTCCTAATTTTTGTTTTCAAAACAACAACTCGTATGAGGTTACGCACGGTCCTGTGCCTAAGGCAATTTAGTCCGTGTGAGTCTCTATTTCAAAAAAAAAAAATTAGACTTACCTCATAAAAGGCATCTGCACGAAGCTAGAAGTAAATTGCACGGCCTGTGTCTACCCCCGTGCCACTCACTGTTTCTAAAATTTTTCTTAAAAAATTTCTATCTTTCTTGTATTACTTACCACACTCTTATAGACTTATTTTAGCACCTTGTATACCTCAAATCCTTACAAAATCATAACTCAAACCATTCCCGTGCATTATCTCTTTTTTACTATGGTTTTAAACATAAAAACAAATTAAAAACTAACTAATTTAGTGGGTTGCCTCCCACTCAGTACTTCTTTAATGTCGTCTTACCTGGACGTTGTAAATGAATTCAAGGATCTTGAAGCTTAATGCTTTCAACTTCCTTGATTTCATCCAAACTACCAAAATATTGCCTATATGTCCATTAACAATAAAATTTTCATTATTTTTAGAGTTAAGCAATTCAACCGCTCCCGAAGGATACATACGAAGTATATCAAAAGGACCACTCCAATGTGATTTTAATTTTGCAAGAAAAAGTTTAACATGAGAGTTAAAGAGTAAGACTTTCATACCTAGTTCGAAGTGCTTGCAAAGAAGCCTTCAATCATGAAGCACTTTAGTATTTTCTTTGTAAATCTTTGTACTTTCATATGCCTCATTTCGAAGCTCATCCAATTTCAATAGCTACAACATCCTCTTAGCTTTTGTTTGGTCTAAATCAAAATTGAAGGCCTTAATGGCCTAATAAGCCTTGTGTTCTAACTCGAACGGTAAATGGCATGCTTTGACAAATGCAATCCTATAAGGACACATACTAATTGGAGTCTTAAAAGCATCCCTATAAGCTCATTGAGCTTTATTCACTCGATTAGACTAATCTTTTCTTGATGAGTTAACCATTTTCTTAAGGATTCCTTTCAATTATTTGTTCGTGGTCTCAACATGTCCCGAAATCTGAGGATGATAAGAAGTCACCACTTTGTACTTAACACCGTGTTTGGTCAACAATTTCCTAAATAATTTATTGTAAAATGACTTCTCCCATCGCTAAGGATGACTCTTGGCATGTTATACCTACTAAAGATAAAATCTTTGATAAAACTAACCATAACATTAGCATTGTTAGTCTGTCTAGGAATTGCTTCCCCCCACTTTGAAACATAATCAACACCAATAAGTATATATTGAAATCCAAAAGAAATGGGAAATGGTCCCTTGAAATATATACCCCTGTACATAAAAAATTTTAATCATAATAAAATTAGTAAGAGGCATCCCATTCCTTCTTCCTATGTTACCTACTCGTTGGCATCTATTACAATGTTTGCAATAAACAAAAGCATCTCTAAACAAAGTACATGAAAATAAACCACTTTAGAGGACTTTTTTAGTTATTTTCCTCCATCTAAAGTGTCCACCATAATGCATATCATGACAAAATTTTAAAACACTAACCTGCTCTTCCTCAGGAACACATCGTCGAATGATTTCATCATTGAAAATTCTATACAAAAGGGCTCATCCCAAAAATAAAACTTAAAAATATGAAATAATCTTTTTCTTTTCTTGAAATGACATGTTATTCCTAACTTTACCATAAGCAAGATAATTAGCTATGCCCGCAAACCATGGATTTTTGGACAATACAAACAATTGTTCATCAGTGAATGCTTCCAAATCCTTAGTAGTGTTACATAATACAGACTCATTAATGAATTGGAAGGGTAGTCTAGATGAATGATTGGCAACTACATTTTCACTACCCTTCCTATCACATATTTCACAATCAAATTCCTAAATTAATAACACTCATCTAATCAATCTAGTTTTCACATGTTTTTTTATCAATAAATACTTTAGAGTTGAACGGTTGGTGTATATTATGAGCCTAAAGCCATCTAAATATGCCCTAAACTTATCTAATGCAAAAACAACAGTTAGCATCTCTTTTTCAGTTATGGTATAATTCAATTGAAGACTAGAAGGAGTTAGACTTGCATAACATATGACTCTTAAAGCTTTATCATCTTTTTCCTAAAATAGCCCCTAAGTAAAGTTAGACGCATCACACATCAACTCAAAAGGTAAAGATCAATCGGGGTCAAAAATAATAGGAGCCGAAGTTAGTTTCTCTTTTAAGGTATGGAAAGACGTCATGCATTTATCATCAAATTCAAAAGGAACATCTTTTCCTAATAATCTACTCAAAGGTTGACTTATTTTGGAAAAATCTTGTACGAATCTTCTATAAAAACTAGCATGACCTAAAAAACTTCTTACTCTTTTACAAATGTAGGAGGGGGTAAGTTAGCAATCAAATCAATTTTAGCTTTGTCAACTTCCGTACCTTTACTAGAGACTATATGACCCAAAACAATGTCATGATCAACCATAAACTGACTTTTATCCCAACTCAATGTGAGATTGCATTCAATACATCTTTCTAAAATAGAAACTAATTTACTCAAGCAATCATAAAAAGAATTTTCAAAAATAAAAAAGTCATCCATAAATACCTCTATGTAATCATCAATCATCTCTGAAAATACCCACATCATAGATCTTTTGAAAGTAGCTGGTGCATTGCAAAGACCCAACGACATTCGTCTAAAAGCAAACGTGCCAAAAGGACACGTGAAAGTAGTCTTGGCTTGATCTTCTGGTGCAATAGCAACTTGATAATAACCTGAAAGTCCATCAAGAAAATAATAGTATGCATGACCAGCTAGCTTATCTAACATTTGGTCGATAAATGGTAAAGGAAAGTGATCATTTTTTATGGCATTGTTTAATTTTCTATAGTCTATACACAAGCGCTGCCTCATCACCATCCCAGTGGGTACTAACTCATTCTTTTCATTCTTAACCACCGTAATCCCTATTTTTTTAAGAACTATATGAACCAGACTTACCCACTCACTATTGACTATAGGATAAATTACCCATTCTTTCAACAACTTAAGGACATCTTTCTTTCCTACCTCACTCATAGTTAGGTTCAACCTATGTTGCATCTCTCTTTTTGGCTTAGTCCCTTCCTCTAGGATTATTCTATGCATGTAGGTCGAAGGACTAATACCCTTTATGTCACTTAAACCCCAACCTATGGCATGTTTTAGTCTCTTAAGTTCAACTACAACTCTACTCTCATGTTCTTCACTCAAATTTGATGAAATAATTATTGAATAAGTTTTGTTTTCACTTAAAACACATACTTTAGGTGTTCTGGAAGCTCCTTAAGCTCTAAATTTTGAGAAGGTTCCTTCTCAACAATTTGTTTCTCATTAAACCCTAAAGTTTCAATCTCATCATTCTTAATAATTTCAGCATTATTCAAGTTATCAAGATAACCCACAATTTCAGGAACTATGAGTTTGGTTCCTTCATCAATTGAAAAATATGTTGCTCAATAATATCACTCATAGCAGAATCAACATAATCCATAAAGCAACATTCATCAATAGGTGAATTTTGCTTGTGAATTGTGTTATAATGTGTAAGATTATTAAATATAGAAAACATAACAGTTTGACCAAGTATATACATATTTAATTTTCCATATTTAACATCAAAAATAGTATTAGTAGTTTTCATAAAAGGTCTACCTAACAAGATATGCAATTTAGATCTATTACCCAATCCTTCACCCATCTCCAGCATAAAAAAATCAACAGGCACAATTAAACATTTAACTTGAACTAGCACATTCTTAACTAGTCCCTAAGGATATCTCAAAGTTCTATCAGCTAATTGCAAGCACATTTTTATTGAGTTTAATTCACCTAAATTTAATTGAAGAAACAAGGCATAAATCATTAAATTTTTACTATCTCCTAAGTCAAGCATGCCTCTAGCCTCTTCCCTATTACCTAATTCAATATCTATAACAAAAATTCTAGAATATTTACCTTTTAGAGGTAATTTATGTTGCAAAACAGCACTTGCAACCTCCAAAACCACTATCTTTTCCTCCAATTCCAGCTTTCACTTTTTAGAATTATATTCTTTGAAAAATTTTGCACAAGCTGGAATTTTCTAGATTACATCAAGTAAAGGAAAATTTATACTTACCTTGGACAACCTCTTAAAAAGCTCCTTAAATTGTTTATCTTTCTTATCTTCCTTGATCCCCTCGAGAAACGGAATTGGCGATCGGTAAAGATTAAGCTCCTTGTGAAGTTTAGAAGGAGTTGGTTCTCTTTTCTTCTTTGAGAACCTTGGTATGATCTTTCTCTTGCTTATCCTCATTACCTATGTCACAAAGGTTAGAACTAACATTATTATTAACAACCTTACCACTTATAAGGACCATGATGGCCTTAGCTTATTCTGGTTGACTAGGAAGCTTTCCTTATTATTTGTTGTGCATGTGTGTTGCAATTTGACCCATTTGGGTCTCTACTTTCCTGATCGAAGCTTCCATAGAATCAAACCTCCTATTATTTACCTCTTGAGTTTGAGTACTCACATCAATAAACTTATTTAGGGTTTCCTCCAAACTCAAACTCTTAAGTTGTTGATTATTAGTATTATTATTTTTCCACCCAAAGTTAGGGTGATTTCTCCAACCAGGATTATATGTGTTTGAATAAGGATTATTTTGAGTTCTAGGTTAGAATCCATTAAGTACTTAATCTTCCTCAAGCTCATTCGATATAGAATCAAAGCTAGAAGGACATACATTAGCACCATGTCCATAGAGTCCACATGCCTTAAATACCTCTGAAACCTGAACTTGTGTGCTCCCTTGCATTTTCAAAAACTCAACTTGGCGAGTCAATTCAGTAATTTGTTGAATCATGACTTTGTCATGTGAAACCTCATGTGCAATAGCTCACCTACCTCTTACACTCTTTTGCTGGGAATTAGTTCCAAGTGTTTCAAACAATCTAAAAGCCTCGTCGGGGGTTACCTCACTCATAGAACCTCCGTCTTTGTTGTCAACAATCCTTTGGCTATGGTAAGTCAGCCCATCATAAAAAAATGATTTAACAATTGTAAAGGATAATGATGATGTAGCCATTGAATTTGAAACATCTTAAAACATTCCCATGCCTCATGGAAAGGTTCTCCTTCCAACTGAGTAAAAGTGACAATATTTGTACTTAAGTTAACTATCTTTTGGTAGGAGTAAAATCTTTGCATAAATTTGTTGTATACCTCTTCCCACATAGTGAAAGAATTAGGAGGCAAAATCATTAACCAAGTTTTAACAACATCTTTCAAAGTATAAGCAAAACACCTCATTCGTAATTGATCCTCAGTCAGACCTTGAAGAGGAGTGGTCTGAATGATGGAGAAGAAATCTCTAATAAAATTGAGAGGGTCCTCATTGGCCATCCCATGAAATAATGACAGCATATTATAGTGAATAGATTTAAGTTCATAGTTTCTAGATGTCATATCCAAACGAATACAAGAAGTAATTATACCGATGATTGGCTTAGCAAATTCCTTCATCAACCTCCTCTCGTCAGCCATGATTCTAGGTGGATCAATTTGATTTCTATTCCTTTGGTTTTGTGGCTCTACTATCTCAATCTCTCTATTATCAGCAGGTGGATCTTGAATCTTACGTGGGTCCTTCACGTCATCTTGTCTTCTATTCTCAGCTCCGATCTTGTGCATGTTATCAACAAAAGGAAGAAAACCCTCTTTAAGAGACCTCCTTTCATTCATAAAATATGGAAAATAAAATAAAATAAAAATAGTAAACTAAAAATTAAAGAAAGAAACAAAGCAACAATGCCTAGCAAAGTCTTTTATTAAGATCTCCAGCAATGGCGCCAAAAACTTGTTCACCTCAAAATATACTAACAAATAGCGACCGCAAGTATACATGCTATTGCAGCACAGAGTGAGAACCCAAGATCTTATTCCTCAAAGACAGATTATTTTGGCTTGTTAAGCTTTTTGAATTTATTTCTTAAAGTGCAAGTAAAAGTAAAAGAAATTTAGTTTTGATTGAAAAGAAAATAAACAATTAATTTTTTTTTTTTAAAAAAAAGCAAATAATGAATATGAGTATGCAATAATATGAGCACCGTCTAGAGAAAATTGACAATCCATAGTCTATCTTTTATGATTTTAGACTATTGATTCTAGTACTTAGGTTTAACGATCCAATGTTTAATACAATCATTCAACTAGATCTTACCCTAGTCTAGCTAATGCATCCATAGATGTAATCTAGAGAAAATCTGCAATAATAAAAGGATTTAAGACTAAAACTTATAAACCCAATTTGTTTTAGAACCTCATTTGAATAGTTTCAAACTTAGACTTCCACTCTTGCTCCATCATCTAAACACTAACTTAAACTAATTGGTGATCAATCAGTTGTTTATAATCATTAAATCAATTCAATCAAGTAAAAGTTAAACCTAATAATAAAACTTACAGCAATTAATCATATCAAGACTATTTCATGCTTGGATCTCGAGAAGAAAAAAAATTTTAGTTCATGACTGATTTAGAACTCAACAAATTCACAATAATTCTAAGAGAAATCATGCTTAATATCTTTAATAAAAATAAAACCCAAAATTAAAGTAATTAAGTTAAGAATTAATCAATTAAAAGTAGAAATATTCCAATCTCCTTGGATAAATTCAACTTCAATCTTTAACAAAAATCAAATTGATGAAAAACTAAGAAAAATAATGAAAGCAAAATAGACTGAATTTAAACCAAAATTCTAAACTAATTCTCTTGAAAACTCGTTTAGAACGGCTCTGATGAATGGTGAGAAATCGATGTGTTTGATGGTGAATGGAATGCAATATAATGATGCCCTTCTCTTTATCAATATTGTTGCTTAAATAGAGAAAAGAAGTCGCATGGATGTTGAATTCGTCAAAACAAATTCAATTTCAACTCTGATTCGAAAATCAGTTCTAGCTAAAAAAACTCCACATGCACGACCTCTCATTAAATGTGCATGGTATGTGCAATGTAAATATTACCCTGTGCATGTGCCTTGAATTAATTCACTTTTGAAGCGCTTCCATCCAGAGATTGGCATGACTAGCGCACGACCTACTCTGTTATCTGCATGGCTCGTGCGATCATCAAGATTTTTGGATTCTAAGATTGTTTTAGTACAGAGACTGGCACGACCTAATAGGTGATATGCATGGCCCGTGCAACAGAGATTTGCTTCAATTTTTGCTTCAAGTTTTACCACTTGTTCAGGAACTCCGTCTTTTTTATTAAATAACTTTGTTTTATGCATAATTTTCTAAATTTCTCTAAAATACACACAAACACATTAAACTCAATTTATGGGTGAAAATATGCTTAAATGTAAAGAAAAAAAGTAAAATTTCATATAAAATAAGGGTTTACAGTAAAGCCATCATAAAAACCTAATTTGGTTTGGAGACATTGCAATTTATAATAAGAACTTTTAGTATCAAATAAACAAACCAATGATGGACCATGAGAGTGGTTAAGCTCTCGCAAAATCAAACTGTCAAGGGTTATCCAATCCCTTGATAGTTCCAGGCTATAGCCTTCATTCGATTGTAGACAAATCATCGGCACCCACTTGAATAATCAATCTCATATACCAAATGAATAAAATAATCACATAATGCACTCAAGCCCCAAAATTCACACTTCAGAAATAGTAAATAGCTCAACTCAACAAAAATAGAGATAAACTAAAGAAAATGAAAAAATAGCCTCACAGGTCTGGACTCATGAAGATATTAAGAGAATAATTTCACCTTCTTACTAGTAGATAGAATTAATTTATATTTAAAAAAGGAAATAAATTTTAAGAAAAATAGGGTCAATGATCACAAACTATATTCAATGAGCATCTTTCAATGGGAGAACTGAGAAGAGTCTTCGATACTCACTTTATTTTTGGTACTAGTTCGGCGTCAGTATAGTTTGGATTTTTTTCACTCCTCATTCCATTTTCAAGTTTTAGTTGTTTTTTTAGAAAAAAACAAAATTAAAAAAAAAAAAAGAATTTATTAGATGCTCACTAGATAAAATAAAGTAACCATAGTTTATTGGGAAAAAAAATACTTGTTATGCAAAAAAAATTAAAATTTTATTTATATTATTTTTTTTAAATTGAATTTTTTTTCATAATTCTTTTAAAATGTTAAAAAACTTTAATTATATGAAAAAATATTTTAGTCAGAAATATTATAATGATGAAAGTCGTATTATAAATTTATACACTTATAAATATTATTAAACATGGTTTGCTTTATAAAAAATATAAAAATTTATATATTTTATAAAATAATTATATTTTATAATTATAAAATTAATTTTTTATTTTCATAAAATAATATTTTATATAAAATAATTTATATTTTTGTATAATTAAAATTTTTTTACACATTTTTAAAGGATTACCAAAAAATAAGTTAAATAACAAATATATATTTTTGAAAACTTAACTTTTTATAAAAAAATTATTTTTTGAAATAAAATAAAATAATTTTATTTTAAAACAAAATAACTTAAAATTTTTTATTTTTTTAAAGGATAAGAAAATCCTCTATTGATTTGCGAAAATACAACTCAATTAAAATAGAAAATAAAAACAATTTTAATTCAATTTGATGGAAGAGGAGTAAACGAGACGCGAGGGAGGTGCGGAACCGAGGGATAGTTGTAAGACTGGCTGTTCAGTTTGTCTATAGAACACGTATCAAAAGGGTGGGCAAATGCAGCAGTTCGGCCCCTCCACGACCCGGCGGACTACTATTCTCCGATACCGATGGTCCGTACTGCATTTTTATCGCTTTTTGCTTGTATAGTTGCAGTCCCAGCTAGTAAGATACTGACATTGTCATTTCGCTTTCACTCTACTCAAGTTATTTATTTAAATGCCTCATTTCTTCTGCAACTAACTATAAACAATACTCCTTTTTTTTTTTTTTAATGTCCCAAAATCATAAGTTTTGAATTCCACAATTTTTTTAATACAACAAAAAACTCCAATATTTTAAGTTATTTTTTTATGTTTCTAAAATAACAATTATATCAATTACTAGAATTAATCATAAGCCATAGTGAAAGTTCTAATTCATAAAAAAAAGTTGGTGTTAGTTCGATCAAATAAGTTTCAAAAAAAATATTCATTTTTTATATTCATGCTCACTTTAAGATAGCTTAGATAACTGCTTCTCAAAAAAATATAGTTTAGATAATTCTTTTAAATTATTATTTTGTTGGAAACTAATTTTAGGTGAAAAGAGAAAGTGAGCGTCGAATTTAACACAAATCAATTATTTTTTTATTCACTAATAAAATTTTAACATCTGCACACCTATAGGTGTACATATATACAAATTCATGGATTTTAATACAATATCAGAGCTTCATACTTAAAGAATTTAAATCTTGTCACTTATGAATATCAATCGATCTATTAATGTTAGGCCATATAATTTGATTATTCAGATTGCAGTTGAGGAGATATTAAAAAAAATGAATTTCACATTAGAAAAATATAAATAAATAAATAATTTTTGTAAGTAGATTCTAACAGTTATCTACTTATAAATACTTGTGGTTGAGAGTGCACAATTATCCACCTCCACTTAACTTTTTAAAATATTTATATTTGTATGCTAAATTAGAAAATTTTTAATATTTTTACTTTTGAAAATATAAAAATTTTAAACAATTAAATGCTATTAAAATAGTGGAAAGTAATATTTTAAATATTTATTCCCTGACTCAAGGTACTAACTTTGTCACTACTTATAAATTATATTTGTATGGATTCATAAACTATATCTTTGAAATAAATATTTAACATATAAATAAATGGTTTTTTCTTTTTCTTTTTCTTTTTCTTTTTCTTTTTCTTTTTCTTTTTGACATGAATACAAATACAAGATTAAAATGGTACGTTAAGCTTAGTTTTATGCTTCATTTCCTAATCATATGGCTATGTTTTATTGAATCTTACATTGACTTTTCCATGAAACTTCATGTAGCATCTAAATATTCATTGAACTAAGAAAAAGAGAAAAAAAGTGAAAATTAATTCTTTTGCGGCGTTACGTTTGCCACGCTATTTGGATCTCTATCCTCAAATTTCTACATTGGAATATATTGTATTCATTGATGTCACTTTCACCAAAATCGTATTTTATTATATATATATATATATATATATATATAGTAATCGGTCAAAGAATGGAAGAATATGAAAAAAAATATTTGTATATATTTGTGAAAAAGT